>CABEEJ010000977.1:34680-61958 GCA_901482245.1 Timema douglasi | reverse complement strand
GGGGTGGCGGGTTTGAGCAAATAGCTCTTAGTGAGCAGGAATAATTGTTACTAAGACTGGAGTTATGAGCGGGAGAAGAACGGCATCAAGCTAGCTAATATCACAAACATCACTTACACCTCGCTAATGTCGCCCAACAGACGGCAGCGTCGTCGTCGTCGTCGTCGTCGTCGTCAAGGCCTAACGTCACGACGCCAGTATTTTCACAGGGAGACTTAAATACGTAAAATAGGTAGCTTCCTCCTCCACAAACAAAACATTTACTTTTGGTTCTCATAAAAGATAAGAGATAATAATTGTTTGTACTATATAAAAATAGATTAATTTCTTTCAAACGAAATGTATTAAAATATAGCCTTCATTTAGAGAACATTAACTTTATAAGGAAAGAAGGGTTTAAAAAGAATATGGAGCAGTATTATATTCACACACATACCGACTCACTATCATAATAGACCGGATTAACATTGACGGAAAGTTTGAGTCCCGGTGGAGTATTGAGGGTTGTTTATTTCTAAATGGATGCCCACTTCCTCTCAACGCAAATGGAGATACATTTTCATATATATAAATATAAAAATTCAGTATTTAATAGACAAATTTAAACACTATTTTAAATCTGCAAGCAACTCACAAACTTGCTAGAATTAAGTTGGGAGTGTAGAAGACGCAATTTAAGGGCAGTGTCTTTGCAATATAAAAAAGTGAGTTATTTTATTCAATGTGTGGCCTTAACAATTCATGTATATATGTCAAGGTTGTACTGAAATTTAATGACAACGTTTTCCCTTCATTTTAAAAGTTTATCTTCTAAGGCCGCTATGCTCATGACCAACATTAAAGAATTTTTGGTGTTACCATGTTAAGAAAATTAAACTCTATGTTTCTACTGAAGCAAAATTTAATTCATTTTGGTCAAAAATATGTTGATGTAAAAATTGCAAAAACACTCACCTTTTAACGCGTACTCTACATTCGCACCTTTAGGACAGCAGAGCTTTAACTAAGCTCTCAAGCCTTGATCTAGGAAAAATAGTACCTATGGAATATATTAGGCCAAGACACAAATCTTGAACTATTTTATACACTTACTTAGGAAAATCCAGAATCAAATTGATTAAGACTTTTTTTAGCGCTTATAAAATATGATACTGAAATATATAAATTGGCAAAAAAAGTTGAAAATATAAAATTTTAAAATCTATATTGATTTGGATAGTTGAAATACACGGAATTATATCCCGTATTACACAGCTTCTGTGGTATAATGATCAGAGTTATTGGTTACGGATGTAAAGCTCCCGGGATTCGATCTCCGGTGCTTTCAAAATTTATCTGTGAATCAGTTGATCAGGAACTGGTTAAAACTCAGCCTCGTGAGGAAAAATGAGGAGCTACTTGAATACAGAAGCAGCATTTCTGGTTTATAAAACTGAGATTAATGGCTGGAGGGCTCACTGTGCTGACCATGTGACACCCTCTATCCGCAAATGTTGAAACTACCATCACTAACAGTGGTGACCACTCGGTCAGTATAGCTCGCGTGTGGGCTCAAACCATATATATATTTTTTACTAAATTGTGCATAGTTGTTACATACTTGACTTATTCCTTAATCTTTACATGATTTCGGGACTAAGAACTTTTAAAGAAATATTAAAAAATAATTTGTTTCAATTAACTGTGATCAAAATGTCTTATTAGTCACTATATTCTAGGTGATATATCCTATTACTAGATACATACAGTGCATATAACGTAAATTTAGGGCGGCAAATAAATATAGTCTTAACCTGCGGTACAATAGCTCGACCAAATACTACAAAGATTGTTTGAACAAGAAACATTTGTACAAAAATTATTTAATCCCTGTAGACTACTTCGGTGGATAGATTGTCTAAGGCACTACTTTAACATTGGACTAGATTGCCAATGACGGGGAGATCCTGGTTCGATCTTGGTCGGATGTACTGAGAGTGATTTTTAATTAATGGTTTCCTACTCTTTCTTTACAAAAATACCGGTATTCTTCCTCTAATTCAATCTTCCCAATTCCTAATCCATTAGAGTAATTAGTACTTAAAGCGTATAACCCGAACGGGTAGTAAGACGCGGTGCTAAATATTATTATTATTCAATAAGGTAGGCTTAAACTATTTCCCAAATCATTTACTTGGGAACAAATATTATCATAGTTTTGTTTGTTGCACGTTTTAGTTCCTATCTTGGACATCCATCTTTTATTGGGGTAGGGATAAAGAAGGTCAAGTCAAAAGGAAATATACCTGCATTTTCCTAGAGGAGAAAGTGGGGGAAATCATTTTGGAAAAAGGACTATCACTATGTCCAGATGAGACTGTAAGCCCCAATCACATCGGCGCAATTAAGACAAACTATATGTGCCTGATATATTTACTCAACGAGCCTACTGATGTGGGTTGAAGCTGCAACTAAAAATAAATAACTCAAAAATGAATTACAAATATATCTAGATAGATACTTATTTTATCCAGAGAATGAAATAAGTTCATTCTAAAATATTATTTCACAACTTTGTTTGAACAAAAAAATGTTCTTGGTTTTATCTACATTTTTAACTTGATTTCTTACTCAATGGTTTTCATGTCAAAATAATATTTCTAAACTCCTACATATTTTTAGGTGTTTTTATGGACATATTTCTTAAATTAAAATATTTTGGTTTGTCCCTTGGCTTCTCCGTCCAGAGTAGCTTACTTTATTTAGGTCCTACCTTAGCTAACGTTAATAATTTGAACTAAATTAATTTAAAATAAGTCCTGCATGAGGAGAGCTAACCTAAGTCACAGATATCAAATATGGTCTTTCAATAAAAAGCAAAAACAAATAACTTCTTCTGGAAACCAAATATAAAAAGAGGCATAGACCAGTCTGGAAATGTCTGTTTCATATGCAATACCTTATGACAGCTAAAGTGACAAGCTCTAGTTCTCAGGGAGTTGTCCAGCAGAGTCTCCAAGGGTTATAGAACCTGATTGAAACCACCATCCATATGATCGTAGTGAAAAGTGAAGCAATCACAGTATCCATACCCTCCCCTTCCTTTCTTTACCCTGATCTAGAAGTGATGTGACCACCCCCTTCCATCCCACCTCTTGTCCTTCCAGGCCAGCGCAGATCAGAGTGACGTTGGAACCTCTGTGGATTAAAGGATCCTGCACCATAACCACAATCTCTTAACACGTCGTCAAAGAAGATTCTTAAGGCTTGCATTGGTGGGTAAGCTGACTAAACGTCAGGTTCATATAACCTGATTTGCCGTTTACAAGGATGTCAGGCCTGGGGTGTATTCCTGAATATATTCATAAATATCTCCAATGGTTTTCCTATTTAACTTTGCAAAGAAGACCACTCCAGATGCTTAAGAATGCATTCAGAAATACACACACAGGGATTGAATCCTGGTCGGGTGGACTGAGGGTTTTATTCCTCAATGATTTCTCACTTTCCCTTCTTGAAAATACGAGTAAGCCTACATTTCCTATTAATGTCCTACTTTCCTCATACCTGCTAAATTATTGTGATTAAGTTCGTATATCTTAGCTGGGTAGTAAGACATAAAACTATTTTTTTTTATAAAGATGACTTTACTTTGATTATTTAATTGAGTGATTGATTGATAATCTGTTTTGTTGGCCCTCTTGTTGAAGGCATCAATCTCAAAATAGACTGGAATGCCGATGACGGAGTTTCATTTGGGTTTACTGAGGTTATGTTTTAAGTTCTCCTACTCTCTCTCTCCACGCAACTGTAAGTACATTACTTCTAAAGTATACTCTACTCATTCCTATCCTTTAGTGTAAATATGTAGACTGGCTGTTGTAGTACAAAATAGTGCACCAACATATATTTTACTTCTGAATTCCTTATAATAGTTTTTTTTTCATAATAACTATAATAATATGCGCGTCCGGGCTAAATTATGCTTAGCACTTCTTGTAAAAAGGTAAGCCAGTACTAAAGTACCGGTGCCCAGGGGATGCCCGAATGTACTAATAGTACCTACTTTCCATGTCCTGATGAGTTAAGATGAGGGTGATAGTTACTATGAGGATGTGGAACCAGTGGAAACACTTAAACCTCTCTTAAGCCTAATTAAACAAACCCTGGTGACCAAATGGGGTAATTCATCTTTCGGGAAAAGTACCCAAGGTACCTGCTGGGAATCAAATCTGGGACCCCTAGGCTCGTAGCCAGGTGCACTGACCACTACACCACGGGGCAAGTTTCACTCTGTCTTTAGCAAACCAAGATTTATTTTATTCGCGTTATTTAACGTGACATTTCGACTCACACGCACTTCCAGTGCTAGTGTTTATGAACCAAACATATATCACTATAAATAGTGTGTTATATATAGTTTTACAATTACATAGCTAAATTTTATTTAAATATATAGTGATAGTGAAAATATTTAATACACTTAAATTTAAATTTGAAATATTATAAGTAGGATTTGAGAATAAAAATCTTTACATTATATTTTAGTGACAATGCTGTATCACTGAGCTCTTCTGGTTCGTCACTTCTTTTAAAAATTGATTGAATCTTGTTTTATGAATATGTAATTTGTTATTCAAGTATAATAATACAATATACAATACATTTACAAAACAAGATGTTCTACCAGTGCCATTTACATAGCCTGAATGGGTAATCTAACTCGATGCAAAAAAGAAACTATAAAATGAGTAACACTCATTATTAGAATAAGTATTTTATAATAACTAGATTTATTTATTTTGTGCACCCAATGCTACTGCCAATTCAGCCCATCCTGATATTTATTAATGAGGTAAGGATGATGAAGGAAATCTATACACCCAAATTTGCTCTGAGGAATGGGAAGAAACGTCCAGATTCCCCAACCGAATTCGAACCACTGACCTGCAAACTATACAAGACGCCTTTGATGCCTTATCACGCATGCCCATTGATACTGGAATAATTTGGTAAATTTTTATATAGCCATTACCATTTCTAGCCTGAGTCTGGGCTATCTTTTTTTATTCAAGCCATAGGCCATATTTTCCACTACCAGCTTGCTAGGCCTGTCGCAGCTTCATATGTCTTATAATCTAACTAAAAAATAGGACAGGGACAACATCTAGTCACCATCCATTAATTCATCACTGTGAAAGGGTAGACCCAAATTTCACCAATGATACATTTTTAGACCATGCTGGGAATCAAGCCAACGACCCTTAGCCCAGTAGGTGTCGGATAATTAGGTAAATTATTAAGGTTTATTAAAACAGGTTTTTGCAATACGGATATGCCTCTTACATTACCGAAGAAATCATGTAATCATACTTTGGATAAAATATTATTATTATTATTATAATTATTATTATTAGCACCACGTATTACTACCCGTCCGGGTTATACGCACTTACGCTAATGTGTAATGGTAGGGTGATTGTGAGATGAAATGAAGGACCTACAGTTTAACGTGGGATACGAACCACGGTGGAGGCCTGGCATTTCTCACATTCACAAGATGTCTTGTCAGAGGTGAAGGAGGGGTTTGGTAATCAGATAGATCTGTGCCGGGACCGAGTATTGAACCCCGGCCGCCAGCATAGAAGTCTGACACCCTACCCCAAGACCGCCAGGTCACCTTTGAATAAAATAAGTTAATAATATTCGAAGAGGGTAAATGAGTTACGTATCTACGTAGAGTGAGACAGTGATTAGGAGGTTCATATTCAACCGCTACTCAAAGAGCGAGGGAGCTACATTGGCTACCTATATGCTCGCTTTAATCGGGAGCGTGGTTCTATGTACAGTAAAAAAACACTTGACACGTCCCAATTTTTTTGTGTCTTGTATTTATTTTTATAAAAATGCTAGACAAACACCAAATTAATTGGATGGTAGACAAGAGCCGCTAGGCGTTAAAATACATGCGCTAGAAAAAGAAGTCGAAAAGGGGAGAGAAATAAAGGCTATTAAGGATTATATAGCATTGGAGAGGACAAACATTATTATTAATGATCCACAAAGAATCAAATAAAACACTTATAACTCTTGAAGTTAAGGAGCTGTATATTTTTGAAAATAAGTTATTGGAGTTACAATTTTTTATCACTAATGTTTAAATGGTCAAAAATACAAAATCTTCAGTGTTTGAAAGGGTGGCAGTAAGACATATTTAGTTTTATAGATGTAAAAAAAAAGTAACATTCTCCTCAATAAACTCATAATTTATTATATAGCTTAGCAAAAATATTTATTTTCCTTCTTTTAAAGGGCTATCAAACACATTCTTGAAGATTAACTCTGTATAGATGATAGAACGAATATTTTGATTGGGTCTAATTGGGTCTGATTGGGTCACATATATATAATATATTATATACAATAATTATTATTGTCTAGAATAGATTATAAATATGTGAACCTTTTTATTTGGGGTATTTTAGCACAGAATAATATAAAAAACTATCACTACTTTAATAGCACCGAACTTCACCTCTGACAAGACATCTTGTGAATGTGGGGAATGCCAGGCCTCCACCGTGGTTCGGATCCCACGTTAAACTGTAGGTCCTCCATTTCATCTCACAATCACCCTACCATTACACATTAGCGTAAGTGCGTACAACCCGAACGGGTAGTAAGACGCGGTGATAATAATAATAATAATAATAATAATAGCACCGAAATAAAAACTACTAATAATAAATACTCAATCCTAGCTAACGTTAATTTACATATTTGGAATAGATGAATTAACCTCAAACAAATAAACTAAATTTATCTAAGCCATTTTCGAGAGTCGAACTAGTTTCAGTAATGATAATAAGCGAATAATAATATTATAACTAGTACACCTATGAGCCAACTAGTTGAAGTGTAAAGAATAAATGATGTTTTCGGTGTTTAAAATTAGTTCTTGAGTATCAAAGTAAGTAAGTATCGGAAGCGACATTGTTTAGTTAAAATGTATGAGTTCACCGGTTCAAGGCTCAACACAGACCTTCAGTATTAGAGCCAATCGCACTAGTGTATACCTAGTATATTAGTTTTGATACCATTAGATTAAAATCCAAGTTAAAATAATAAAAAAAAGATTTAATGATAGATCCCATATTTTCTAAGTGGCACCACATGACCGATAATTTAATCTTGATGAGGTTGTAATATGAAGGATCATTTAAGAATAAAATAAAATAATGATTAGTTTAATATTCATACTACTCTACAAACTTACAATAAAGAATATATCTATCAGTTTTCCAAACATTATTTATTTTAGACTATTAAATCTCTTTGATAATAAACAATAATGGCAACAAGAACATTTCACCAACGTTGATCTAAGAAGTCTTTAATTGAAAAGTTTAAAACAAAGATTTGTACTAAATTACTTTAAAAAATTTGAAATGTGATACAAATAAAACAGCCAAACCCTCTCTTAGATGTAGTTTTGTTGGCCAACTTATGCCCTCTAATTTGGAATTAGTCTTTGTATCTTTACATAAAAGTATAAAAGTATAAAAGGAGTAAGAAAATCGATAAAATATACAATTTTAGGAAATAAAACTTAAAAATTTGTTGTTCACAGTCGAAAATTAGATTTACAGATAATTGTAGTTTGTCTACTTATATACTATATAACTCATTTAGAGAACACAACAAGTAACACAATCAGTCTTAAAACCAATAGGGATTCTGGGTATAAGATCGAATTCCTACACATATAACGAACTAAATGTTTTAGGCTCTGTCATGTGATATCAAAACACATACTCCTGTGATCTAGTCCACCTTTTTAACTACTCAGTAACGAGGGTAGTTTCACGCATTATTCAGAACCACTATAACAAGGATTATAGCTGCGGTCAGCGATTTATATCAATTGTTTATTCCCTTTTCCGGAATGACAGTCAATTATTTTGGGTAGTTTTTTATGATCGTTTCACAGACCTTTCCCTCCCTTATTTCATCCCCTGTGAGCCACAAAATCAACCCGTAAACTTGTTTGTGTACAAGGCCTTATTTGTTTTCAACTGTAAAATGTTTACTATAAAAATGGATGTCAGTATAGGGAGAGGATATTTCAGAAACTAAAAACAGCTATTTACGAGATTTTCTCCATTCTTCTTTGCCAGTTATCCTAGATTGAAATACATAAAGAGTAGGGCTGAATGCTAAAGAAAGTCTCGATTTGAGGCTGTGTGTGCATACAATCTTTAGGCAATATGCAATTTATATGTATGTTTATTACAGTATACGAAACATGATTTCGGGCTTAATTTTTAAGTTAGAATATATATTTTATATAACGGTTGTGGAAATCTATTTGACAATATGACCTATTTAAATTCGTCTGGTGATATATAAACATAAAAAAAAATCTTCAAAATAAGCATCATAGATAATAACTTACGTAATTATGATTAAAATAATATTAAGGGGGCCACCTTTGTAAATGAGAAACTTCAGGCGCAGACGTTCAGCTTTAACACAACACTTAGTTCTACAATATTATGTTATTTCAAAATACGGTTAAAAGTAAATTAAATGTTAAGTTAATGACGTTTTAAGTTGATTGTTGTTTAATTATGTGAAAAAAACTAGTACATAATTCCATAAAATTCTATTGCTTTCCTTGCATGAATTTCTCTCTGTAGGCTCCTTCGGCTAGTGACCAATAGGAGGAAGGGGTAGCACTTGAAGGTGAAGGAACCCGGAATAGTGTTTGTTTTTCAGCGTCCTCTTTGAGATTTTCCATCTCTGTTCCTTTATTAATGCGGCAATTTTAATTTTGTTTTGGATTTAACTGAGGGGAGAGAATTTATCAACAGTTTTGGTGTTGCCTAAATAAACGTTGTCAAGAGCACAATTTGCACGATTGGGACATTTTATATCAAGATCGCCGATGATGATTCTTTAAACTAAGCTTGAGGTTCAGTTCTCTGTCAATTTATTTTGTTCCCACCCTTTTAACCATTATATTTATAGGTCAGAGAATCATTGAGGTTGCTTTGGCTCTTTACAGTGTCTCTCTCTATTTGCATGCTACTCCAGTTCCCTTTTGCCCTTTTCCTTGCACTTCAAATTAACATTCCCACGTATTCATCTTCAGTTTGTGTATATTTCCAGACAAAATCAAAATAAGTCTCTGCAAATCCCACAAAAGTTAGGAAGTATGCCATACGTTCAGCCCATAGCCAAACCGCTTAAGATGATTCTCGCCTTAAGAATTTAAATGCCAGGCTTTAGTCTTACAAAACTAGACGTATAGCTGAAAAAAACCTTTGACATCGTTGAAAAAAAGTGGAGGATTTATTTTAGACCTATTGACTTATCCGGGGATTTTGTCAAGCTGATCATTATGGCAACTTTTGTGCTACATAATCTTTTACTATCCAAGGTTTGTGATTATGAGCACAGTCATCTTCTAGAGTAGGAACACGAACCTTAATATATCTTACAGGTTCAACCTTTTGTCCATGAACCACCGAAAAAATCCACAGCAACAGCTTTCAAAATACGTGAATACTTTGCTAGGAATCTAAGGGAACATGGAGTATAAACCTAAACATTTTTATCTGACTAGTTTATCAAGTTTGAGAGTGATTTATTGCTAATAAAAAAATTCTTAAGGGAATTAAGATTACCCCATCTTTCGATTTTGGAATTTTCGGCCAAATTCAATTCAACGATTCGTTGGCATTTCTTGTGCTCCCATGAAAACATTTTCTAAGGAGCTCTGATGGACTTTATGCCCTCCATGACAATACTTGGAATAGCCCTAAGTGTGTACTTGGTAAGGTCATATGTACAGTTCATTGTAGACCTTATATTTTACTTCAGTTTTAAATGTATTAAGGGTATTTCTAATTAGGCCTACTTTTACATCAATAACATAGCTTTTACTTTCACAAAGATTAGGCAAACGTTTACGATTACAAGAAGTAATATTAATCATATTACACAAGGTAGCCAAAGAGTATACGACATTAAATATTTTAGTCGGTGGAACACCTAAACCCTTAGATGCATAGAATATTAGCTAAAAGCCTGAAAATTGATTTTTTTTTTTTTTTACCCTCAGAGTCATTTGGCTCCCCTTAAGATTTGGAAAACCTCGTTATTTTTTAGCCCTGTGTCTTTCTAACCATTCAGGTTAAATGCTTATGTACTAACTACGCCAATGGTTTTAGGTATTGGTAAAGTTATAAAGTTATATGTAGACAAGGTGTATCCGCATTTGAGTGGCGGGAGATTGGAAAACCATTTTGGAAAAACAACTCTCAGTACACCCGACCGAGATTCTAACCTCGATATCCTCGTCATCCGAGGTCTAGTCTACTGCGAGAGTAGCGCGTTAGATCATGCAGCCATCGAAGCAGGTGGCAAACATCTTAATTGAGATATTTGCCACTAAGAAAAACGAGTTATTATCTGTAAATTTTTAATATTTAAACTATAAAGGTTATAAATATACTTAAATATGACTAAAAACTTAACTGTGTGTATTTTTCTCGAAACTCTTTCCTTAGTTTTCTCTCCTTTCTAATATTTTTATACTCTGAATTGGTCAAATCATATATTATTTTGTAGTATTTGATCACTTCTATTTTCATTTCCGTTTACATGGTTTACCAATTTGATAGATTACACTGAGAAAATACTACACAACCAAGTGACTCTAGTCGAATGAAAGAGAACAGAAACACTTATTGCACTCTGTGACAAAACAATTCATGTTCAAAAAGGCTAAATGCGGATCTCGGAGCGCGGAATTTTCTATCCGTGCGGGAAGCCTCTATGGTTCTCATCAGTCCCGCACCCCATCGGTGGTGTCAAGGCGTTTGTGTAAAAAAAAACCCGTTTCTCGTCATCTGTTGGTCATCCCACGCATTTCCTGCGTTTGTCTCAGTGAGTCTTAATTGTTTTAAAAGGGAATGTTAAGTTAAGTTGGGTTGAATTAGTTTAATATAATATTTGAAAATTAATTTCAGTTAAGTTCATAGTTGTTAGAGCAATAATTTCCAGTTTATGAAATGGGCAAGCGTTCATGAAATCCTTGCCCAATTCATGAAATGGTCAATAAAAGAGGCAAGATCACGAAAATGAACAGAAATTTGACCAGTTAGTAAAATGGGCGGTTTCACCAATAGGATATAACATAAATATTTATACATACATGTGTACTGTTTTAAAATATGATTTACTTAAAAAAAGCAATTTATTTTGATGAATAAAAACTACACTGTTGTCTTGGTCTAAGAATATTTAATATATTATAATCCTATATGTGAGGTAGGTATTTGAAAGTATGACTTGTCCGGTTACTCCCCTTGGATAGCAGTGTTTTTGTTGGAATCACTAAGGACCAAGCAACAAACACTAACTTGATTTGATTGACAAAGTTGAACGGTATAAAAAAAAGGAGGGGAGAAAACTACGATATCTAAGTTTGCCTTCGTTATAGCAAGAACCTTTTGCAAAGAAAGTGTAGCAAGCATAAAAAAAAAAGAAATACCAAATTTTATGAGACATGTCCTACCGGGCGATGGCTCCAAGTTGTAAGCTGTAGAATTTTGGGGGGAAAAAAGCGTAAAGAGGGGTAGAGAATGCAAACAAATTCGGTAACTCTGGCCTGGAGAAGTCGACCCTATGAATTCACTGTAATGTGAAACTTTCTATTGACTTGATCTTCTCACCGGTATATGGGGGTGTGGAGAAAAGGGAGGTTTGGTTTGTGCGTGTGCTGCATGCGTCATGCATGCAAGAGGGATGGGGAGAGTGATATTTACGGTGGAGGAGGGAGAAAGTTTAAATAAAACTGTCAAGGTGATGAGGGTTGGCACGGTCACATTTTTACCAATCTAACACTTTTCAAAATCTTACACTTTCATCCAATACACAATGAAACGGAGACCGTTTATTAAATATAAATATGTTTAACTTTTATTCGGTGTTCTTAGAATAGATATTACAAACTAACTAACTGGGTATGAAAAAAAAACTGTCTATTTTAAAATAATTTATTTTTTAAAACCAAATCTTAAGTTATGTTCTGATACACACTGTTCAACTAATTGATTTGATAAATATTATATTAATATGCTCCTTTTGGTTAGTTAAAAAGTACTTATTTAAATCTCTAAACTTTTTCAATCATAAAGTACAAAATCATTGTATTTTTCTAATATCAGATATTGCTATTTGTGTACTGTAAAATCAAACTAGACTTTCCTTTTGATAGATTATTTAAGTAAGCTTGTCTGGTGACTAAATCTGTGACGTTAGAAATAAAAATGCAGTTCTGTGTAGGTATGAAATTTTAAAATATTATAATTTATTTTTATCCCTTTATATCTACACATACACAGTAGGTTTAATTGTTGTAGTAAATGTTGCTTGAACTTTTAACTTTATTTATAACTGGAATTAAAATTTTTATTATGTAATAATAGCAATGCACTGGATAAATATATATCAAATTGAATGTTTATTAATATAATTTTAATTATTTATTTAATTCCAGAGATATCCAAGTTTTTTTTAAATATATATTTATTAACTAAAGCAAATTAAATTTAAAAAACATAGTGTAAAACGTTTAAAATATAATGTATTTTTTCCACCTTCATGCGCTAACTATTTATAGCGTAGCTTATTGAAACTGAAATAAAATGTTAAATTAAAGAAATGGACATCATTTAACCAGATTTTGTTTTTACTAAGGGAGCTGGTCCACCGTGAATTACTGCCTCCTAAACTATACGCACTTTAATTAAGCTAATATCCTACTCAGTGGCGTAGTTAGCTAACACACTAGTTTAGTGTTGAGTTAGACTACCGAGGACGGGGAGATCAAGTTTTGAATATCTCTCAGGTGAATTGGTGGGTTTTCATAAATGGTTTTCCACTCTCCCTCCACACAAATGCGGGTTAAATTCATCTATATTCAACCTTCCCAATTCCTAGCCCATTAGTAATTAGTACTTAAGCGTATAACCCGAGCGGATAGTAAGACGCGATACTAAGTAAGTCAGTAATTAATCTGATGGTAGCGTATAGCCCAAACGGATAATAAGACGCGGTGCTAAATAATACAAAATAATAATCTAATAGCCCGCTTTGCTGGAGGCATATTCTAGCACGCTACTCCAGCAGTGAACTGGCCTGCCGATGATAGGGAGTTGAGGTTCGAATCTCGGTTGTGTGTACTGAGGGTGGTTTTCCCAAAATGGTTTTATACTTTTCCTTCATGCAAATGGGGGTACTCTTCTTCTTAATAAAACCATCCAAATCCCATAAGCCATTCGCGTAATTAGTACATCAGGCTAGAGACCAAGTGGGTAGTAAGACGTAGCGCTAAAAAAATAAATCTAATGGGGTAGGGGCAAGCTAGGTATAAATATAGGAAACGAATCCTCATTTGTGTGGGTATCAGTGTGGAGAATTATTTAGGAAAACCCCACCTTTACTCATCTGGTTGTAACTCCAACTCCTACCTACCAGCTAATGGCCAGCCAGATCAGATGCCATACTTAAGGAAAATAGTCTCTTTATTCCCAAAAGAGTCACTCATCGGAAAAAGATTCTCTATAAAACATGTTTATTTTAAAGTATCCATACATATATATATATATATAGGGACATACCCATATCATTGGTATGTAGACTTTTGAATAGTACATATATAGTATAGGCCCACACAAAGGTTAATTGTCTAGATATAATAGTTTGGTTTTCCGGGAAAGTTGATGATAGATCCTAGACCCGGTTACTGAGGGTGGTTTTTTACTTAATGCTTTCCTACTTTCTTTCAAAGTGTGGGAACATCTCGTTTCAATTCTAGCTTCCCCATCCCTATCCCATTAGTGGCTAAGTACTGAAATCGCACAGGATAAACTTGTGTACCTTCTTTGGAGTAAATCAGATGCTCTCAAGTGTAGGTGCACCAAAAGAGCAACATTGTTTGTTGTTCTGAGCTCCAAATGGCAACACCGCTTCTTTGCTCGTTCATGAACGACACATTTCTATTTAAATTTGAGTTGTATTGTGTTTTCATCCTAACCAACCAAACCTAGCCTAACCTAACCTAACGTAACCTAACCCTGTAATTTTATTATTTATATTTTAATTATTGTAAAGTGTACGCGCGTTCGTTACAACACATGTTTGCCATGTGGCCACATTATGCAGTTGTTTTTCCCTGTGAGCTTTAGATACAAGAGCTAAGTGAGCTTTTTACCCATAACTTCACGCACTTTTTATATAAGGTCCCTCACTCTTTTGTGTAATCAATGTACCCCACACGGGTGGTTAACGTGGTGCGTTAAGAAAAAGCAAAATAATTCATTCACAAATATGTATTTACATAGTAGCCATTTAATAAATAATATCCCAGTACAGATTTATCTGATTACCAAACCCTTCCTTCACCTCTGACAAGACATCTTGTGAATGTGGGGAATGCCAGGCCTCCACCGTGGTTCGGATTCCACGTTAAACTGTAGGTCCTCCATTTCATCTCACAATCACCCCCACCATTACGCATTAGCGTAAGAGCGTATAACCTGAACGGGTAGTAAGACGCAGTGCTAATAGTAATAATAATAATAATAATAAATAATATATTAAGAAGGTTGAGTGTATATATATATATATATATATATATATGCACATATATATGCACACACACATATATATATGCACACACACATTTGGATTCACAGCAGAGTAAAATAAATGATCACCCTAATATATATAAATGTTCAACAAATGTTTGGGCAGTAACTGTATTAAAAAGGGTTTGGGGGTAGGAATGAAACAGAATAGTTTTGGTTTGGTAGTAGCCTGGTGCGGTCAGATAAGTGGGCCCCCCGTTACTGAGATGGTTGTGTGTTATGTCGAGGAATATATAGTGGGGGAGGGGATTAGACCTCCAGCAACCGGACAGTGGTAACTACATGGTCCGGATTACCGAGCTGCCCCGTACTTCGAAACACAGTCGCTACGCTATCTCCTCCAGCACGCAGGGCACGTCTCCCTCCCCATCCCCCATCTCTTCTCCTTTTACCCTTACCCCCGGCATTCTTTCATATTCCTACAACTAAACAACTTGACCATTCCATTTCATTTCGTTTAATACATTTCACAAGTAAGTGGACCTCTTCAGAAGAGGGGAAATCAACTTTGGTTGAAATTAAACTGGCCAATATAATGGCTGAAAAGGTTCTTCTTAATATATTAAACCTAAAAGATGAATTTATTTTAAAATATTAGTACTTGCCAGTAGAACGTTTAAACCAGGGATATTTAACTTTATTGTACACGTACTCCAAATATAATTTATCTTTAACTTTGTATTTACAAAGTTGTTCGTGTGGAGTGCAAGCTATTTTTTATAAGCTATACGGTGACCTGGTGGTCTAGGGGTAAGGTGTCAGACTTCTGTGCTGGCGGCCGGGGTTCAATCCTCGGTCCCGGCAAAGATTTATCTGATTACCAAACCCTTCCTTCACCTCTGACAAGACATCTTGTGAATGTGAGGAATGCCAGGCTTCCACCGTGGTTCGGATTCTACGTTAAACTGTAGGTCCTCCATTTCATCTCACAATCACCCTACCATTACACATTAGCGCAAGTGCGTACAACCCGAACGGGTAGTAAGACGCGGTGCTAATAATAATAATAATTATTATTATTATTATTATATAAATAAGATATACACTTTACGTACACCCTTGGATGTCTTTCGGTATTTCAGGTTGAATATCACTGCCTTAAGCGGTTAATTTGATAGTTAATGCTAAAAAAGGTATTTTAGAGAAAACGCACCCTCAGTTGCGTTGAGAAGCTGTTGGAAAGCCAAGGTGATATATTCCCTTTTGTAAAGCCACCTCCACTGCACTCAGTTGGGATTCAAATTTGACTTTCCCTTAGCTGGTAATCCATTCTATAGCTAGTCTAATGCCTTGGACCGAACGAGCACTTGTGCGTGTGATGTGTATCCTGTCAGATATTGTATGTCCTTTTCTGTAGGACTCGTGTAGATTCCACAAGCTCCTCTTTACCAATCAGCTTGGTTATAGTTCAAAAGAGGCTTTAGGTTGAGACAAGATTAAACAAAGAGAAAAATACTCTCCTTACAGCATACCTCACCTGTAAGAACCTGTAACTAGTAGTAGCATCATAATGGGTTTTATAATATACTCATAATTACGAAACAGTGGACGTGAGATTCTGCATTAATTTTTAAAATAAAATTTTAACAAAACCTACATGGCATACACGAGGTTGGAATTCTTTGTTTTATTTATTTATAATTATTTTTGAATAATGGTAGGAGTGTGTATAATTACAACAGCAGATGGATTGTAAAATAAACTAAAGAGGTATTTAGTATATTATTGCAATATCATTAAACTATAATTAAATTATTATTATTATCATAATTATTAAACTCTTTATGTAATTTTATAATCCTCTCATAAATGAAAAATTATCACAAGTCCCCTATCCAACTCTTAACTAGCGTATCTTATTGCTGAATTTGGTGAAATAGTAGGTATAAATAAAAGTAATATTAATAATAATAATAATAATAATAATAATATACTCATGCTGTGACAAGCACGTGGGTAAATGAAAACTAGAAAACAAAATAATTCAACCAAAGCAATCCAAGCATTCAAATATATTCAGTATAATTAAATACATGTAATAAATAACAAAAGTAAAATATAGAATAAGACAAGGTAAACTAACATTAATAAATATCACACCATGCATATTGCTGTGATGAGTTAAATATATACCAATGAGAGTGTAGATTTGACTGGTATTCCTTTCTATCTTAAAATGTTTTTTTTTTTTGGACCTGTGATTAAATTGTAATCCGACACCTTAGATCAGTCGATAGCATGTCTGTCTACTGAGCGAAGTGTCCCGGGTTTGATATCTGGCATGGCTGAAAATTTCTCATTGGTGAAATTCGGGTTTACACTTTCAAAGTGATAAATTAAAGGCCGGGGACTGGATGTGATGCCTGTCCTGGTCTTATGTTAGATTATAAGGTACATAAAACTACGACAGGCCTAGCAGACAGTAGTGGCGAAATATATGGCTTGAATGAAAAACTGACCCGGACCATAGGCTGGAAACAGTAACAGATGTAAAGTAAAATTAAACATTGTAAATAACTAAACGAATCCATTTATAGTTTCCTTGTTAACCTAACATTTATTAGAGTAAACTTTTTACTTATATTTATTCTAAGATATTATTTTCACATAAACTAACATATTTAATTCAAGCGATTAAAACAAAAGGTCTAGAATTGGTTGCGAAATATGCCTAATATGTGCCTGTTTGGTCAGGTGGAGGGATATAAAAATGGTGATTGCCCATTTACCAAGCAGCTGGATGGAAAAGAATCAACCTCACTAGCTCCACACTTTGTTCTTTCTAGAGAATGTAAGTGAAAGTGAGAGAAGATATCACTTTTAACTTAATCAAGAAAAAGTGGATAGAGGTAGTAGTTTAATATTGACCTGATAATGATTTTTATTTAATGAGAAGAAATTTAAATTATAGTTTTATTAAAAGTGCTTCCTAAATATAATATAACTTGCTAAATATTTTTTATTTATCAGTATTTCTATCAACCGTGTTCAATCAACTATTCTTCGGAGTCTTGTAGTAGTGGTCTAAGCCACACATTCTTTCATTGAAAATGTTCTGTTTGAAACACATCTCCTTTCATGAAAAATGTTGGTGTCCGCAACATTTATTATTTCATTGAAAATGTCCTGGTCTGAAACACATCTTCTTTTATGGGATATTTGGTGTTATGCAACATTTAATCTTTCAGTGAAAGGGTTATAGTCTGCAACACATCTTCTTTCATAGGAAATTTGGTGGTCTGCAACATTTAATCTTTCAGTGAAAATATTATGGTCTGAAACACATCTTCTTTCATGGAAAATGTTGTGGTCTGATACATATCTCCAGTAATGGAAAATATGTTGATCTGGATTCAAACTTTTCCATAGAATATAAGACAGTCATATATTTGTTTGTTGATGATTTGTTAGTTAATTTAATCAGATATTTTATCGAATATAACATCCTAGTTATTGATAGCTGCAAATGACACTTTGACTTTTGTTTTTGACTTTTCGAGTGACTTCTACTTTTTGAGTCGACTTGCACTCACTGATTGTGCATTGTGTTTTTAAACTGACGATCAAAGTTCTTCCGAAGCCTTTAAAGGGCGAAATTGAGTGATTTTTCCACGGATTATTAACGACTTTATACCGGTCTGTGTTTTGAACCGTTAAATTAATAAACTTTTGATTTTAAAGTAAAATTTTTCGGGCCAGTCAATTTGTATTTCTTGGGCTGGTTCAACGAACGATTATTAGTGTCGACGCGAACGGCCATTGAACGGTTGGTCTCCCGGCCGAACCTAGAAACGTGTGGAAATGTAACAAACCCTAAAAAGTTTAAAATGTCTACCGGATCCGACATAGACGTCACTGAGGAGGAAGAAGACGAGGACACCATGTCTGAGGAGTCCCAGGATGGGAATATGGACATGCCATCCACAGAAAAAGGTATCACGGAGGTACAACTATCTGGATACTCGCGCATTATAAAAGGTAACCAGCACCAATCTGTTTTAAGCTTTGAACCTGCCTCAACTCTCAAAAAGAAACACAGGGCCAAACCGGAAGTTGATGTTCCAGTACCAAAGGCAATTAAGGTAGCTAATCAATTCGCCGCACCAGCTAGTGGAAAAGTCATTAATGACCAAGAGGAAGCCGCTATGGTGTCGGCAGATGACACCCAGTATGAAGAGACTTCAACAAAAAAGGTAAAAACACCACCCATAGTGACTCAAAACGTGGCAGAATATAACAACATTGTTAGACTCCTAAAGCAGAATTTAAAATAAGACTACAAACTCTACTGCAATGCAGAGGGGATACAAATTATTACGAGCTCCCTAAGAGGCTACTCCAAACTCTTAAAACTTCTAAAGGAAACTTCTTTCGAAAACTACATACATGCTGCAGAAAGATAAACCATTTAAAATTGTGATCAAGGGCTTTCACTCTACCATGCCATGCGATGCCATAAGTTTGGATCTCACCGAAATGGGTTTCACGACTGAAAACGTGAGACAACTGTTTAATAAATCTACCCCACAAACAACGACACATAGGCCACTCCCAATCTTTGTCTGCACGCTGGAAAAAACCCAGTCCGTTGCATATTTATAATGTCAGGGCCATAAATAACACCATTGTGAAGGGAGAAGAGAACAAAAAATCAGTGAGCACCGTAATTCAGTACCACCGGTGCCAACGCATTGGCCACTCCAAAAACTCTTGTTCTCAAAACCCTCGGTGTGTCAAGTGTCTCGGGGAACATTTGACTATGGCATGCACAAAGAAAGACAGAACCACGCAAGCACGCTGCGTAAATTGCAAAGGAGAGCATGCGGCGAACTACAGGAACTGCCCCGTGCTAGTCAGAGAAATCGAAAGACAAAACAAACAATTGGACAAATCTACCCAAGGTGTACATAAGATAACAAAGCAAATTGATCTACCCAGTCAGGACACTCGGCGACTTAGGAGAAACACAATAACAACGGTAACCCACGCTCCCACGGTCAAGCGGATAACATACGCAGCGGCCGTTGTCAACCTACCCCAAAAATATAGCGAGACCTATTCCAATACAAATGAGGCTTCCAACCTGAGGGATCTCTTTCAAATATTCAAATACATTAATCTCTCTGGCCTCCTTGCGCATCTCAAATATACATGAGCAGGCTAACAAACGCCCCCGACAAAACCACAAAGGCCATAATTTTATTAGAAGCTGTCACTGTATTATTCTGTGATGACAATTAATCAAACACGTCACCCAGATGACTACTTGAACGTAATATTCTGTAACGCCAATGACATCCTACAGCAGGCTCACGTACTGGAACAGCTATTACAGACGTACGGCGTAGACATCGCTCTCATTAGCGAGACGCGTTTATCACCAACTAAATGTTTGAGTTTTTAGGGGTACGACACTTACAGGACCGACATACCTACTGGAAGGGGTAGGGGAACGGCTGTACTTGTTAATAAAAACCTCAATCACTACCACACAGTCATACTGGGTAAGGGGAACATAGAAAAAATCTCAATAATAGTTCCCATACCACGGAGGGAGATAATGTTTAGTACTGTGTATAGGAGACCTTCGGTCCCGTTCACAGCCCAAGACTTAAACCCACTGACAGCAAGGAAATATTTCTTCGCCGCGGGAGACCTAAATTGCAAACACACTCATTTGAACAGCCGCAGATCCAACCAAGCTTGCCGTACCCTGGCAGAACATGCGACTCTGTATAAGTACGTAGTTTTTGCACAAGAGGAACCCACGTTCTACCCCTTCAACTACAAAAATCTTGAAGAGGTGGACCACTAGCTCGTCCTCCTGACGTCAACGCTCCTTGAGGCTAATCGGACATTAACTACCCATGAAGCCCCGATAATCAACCTTAAGAGGGAACACCCAGACCTCAACTTACTGATAGCACAGAAGAGGGAAGCGAGACATGATTGGCGTACATCTCTCTCTCTCTCCAAGGCATCAGATAGTATACAATCAACTAAGGGCCCTAGTTCACTGTAGAGCGAAGAAGCTGAAAATGATCCGTTGGAACGAGTTCATCTCGGAAACAGTCAACGATGGGGATAGTATCTGGAAGATCGCAAAACAACTAAAAGGGTGCACCTAGAGAGCTAGAAATCCGGTCATTCACGGACAGCAGGGGGTGACCTACACATCTACGGACAAAGCTGAAGCTTTGGCAGGGTCTTTAGAAGACCAATTTAATGTAAACAGTGAGCACCAGGACGAGAACTTCTCAATAGTGGTTAAAGACGAGGTGAATCTATTCCTCGAGGAACCTTCTGAGGTGCCACCACTCAGATCGGAAGTGGAACAGGTCATCAGGAAGCTGAAGAAAAAGAAAGCCCCGGGAGTGGACAGAATATCAAACGAGATGCTGTGCCATGACCCTGATACAATCATTATCCTCCTGACTGCCACATTTTCTGCCGCACTAAGGTGGGGTTACTTCCCAGAAGTTTGGAAGGTGGCGGACCTAATATCCATCCCGAAGCCAGGCAAGGACTCAAAATTTCCACAGAACAGGAGACCTATCACCTTACTTAGTAGTCTTGTTAAGGTGTACGAAAAAATCAAACTCTAAAGGCTGAAACAATTTGCCCAGGAACACCGCATACTCCCTGATACTCAATTTGGATTTTGGAGCCGCCATTCCACAGTCCACCCAGTCATCAGTCTTGTCGAAGAGACTACGGAGAGCTTCAACAGGAAGGAGACTACACTCGCGGTTCTCATTGACGTGGAAAAGGCATTTGATAAGTTCTGACACGCTGGCCTCCTTCGAAAAATGATCACCTTCAACTTCCCTAAGGCATATATTCACATGGTGAGAAACTTCCTACATGTTCGCTACTTTAGAATAAAAATGGAAGGAAAGAGGTGATCTTTTCACAAAATCAAAATGGGAGTGCCACATGGATCTGCCTTATCACCTTTTCTCTACAACGTGTATGTCGCCGACATCCCCACCAATACAAAAATTAGGGTTAGGCTTTTTGTTGATGACATTCGCTTCTTAAATTTGCACAGAAACATCAGATATGCTTTTAAACATATGCAAAGGTTCTTGGACCAGTTCGGTAACTGGCTGGAAAAGTGGAGGATAAAAGTAAACCCATCAAAATCCACGGCCATCAGAATATCTGAAAGGAGGATTCAGCTACAGGACCATTTTAGGGTTTTGGGTGAAATCTTCCCCTACTCAAACAAATTTAGATACCTTGGTGTCACAATAGACTCCCTCCTCAACTGGAAACCCCACGTTGAATACACGAGGAAAAAGGCTATAGGGGTCTTCGTCAGAAGCTATTCACTTTCAAGAGACAGCAGCTGAACACCCCAACAAAATTTCTCCTCTATAGAAGTCTAATCCTGTCGCTACTTGTTTACGCCTGTGAAGCGTGGAGTTATGTGGCGCAAAATGTATTGAATCACCACCAGGTGGTTCAAAACAAAGTACTCAGATGTATACTTGGTTTAACAACAAGAACAATCAATGCGTTTATCCACGCAGAGACTGGGACCAGGACCCTAAGATAGTTAAACAAAGACCGAGACAGAAGTTTATACTGCAAAACCATATAGCTGGAGAAAAACAAAATAGTAAGAAACCTTGGACAGTATAACCCGCGAGAACCCAGGAAATACAAAAAGCCAAGACTGGAATAGGAGGTCCCTACCCAGCTTCCGGACTAGCCTGTCCTAGTGCCCATTACTTATCTCCTTAGCTACCCCATACACTCCATCCAACTTGAAAATCGTCAAGTAATCATTTTTCACAAATTAGCAATCACTTATCCATACCTCACTTAATGTATAATATGAATTTGTGCCTTAATTCAGCTAATTGAGAAAGCAAACACCTCAACTAACACATCGGGGCTGACTGCACTAGTGTCTACCATCACAGTGTACTATGGCCTGATATAGTTACTCCACAACACAACATGACCTCCAATTCACAACTCCTTTACCAAACTCCATTTGCCCCCCACAACCAATAAACACTTCCACATAAAGAGGTTATGGTATGTGACTACAGATCGGTACTCTTAGGTAATAACAAGCAAACTACCTTCTCTGAGGGTCGCTTCAGACAGTCAGAGCTGGTAGTCCGGCAAATAAGGGAGAACTGCAAATGAAAAGAAAGCGTGAGCTTCTGATGGAAGATAGACTATAATTCGATCTCAGATTGAGGTACCGAGTATTTTTTGTGTAACCAGCCATTTGTTTTTTATGTTTATTATTATAGTCTATGAGGATGGATATAGTAATGAGTGTGATTTCCTAAGCTCAGTTAATTTGTCATACATTTCCATTTTGGCTAATGTGATAAAATATTTCACGTTGAATATCTAAAGATAGATTAGAATAAAGAGTTTTTAAATTGGGGTTTCAAGGGAATTAGTAGATAGTATAGTTTCTGAAATTATCATTGTGTTTTAGTTTACTAGGATCATCTAGTTAGTTTTTATATAATTTAAAGCTGTAACCTTGTTTACATAGTAAAATATGTATTTTAACTAGTAAGTTTAGGACAGGAGTTTAATTACTTATACTTACCTACTATTTTGTATAAAGAACGTTTAAACCCTAACATATTATATTCCTAGTCAAAGAGGTTAAAAGTAAATAATTAATACCACAAAAACAATAATTAAAAACATTATTATTAGTAACATTTTTATGGTCTTGATTATAAAATGTGAATAGTATGTCTCAAAATGTATTATTTTTCAACTAGGAAGGGGGATGAATGGCCCTAAAGAATGGAATGAGCATTACAAAATCGAGTGAAAAACGTAGGCGGAAATATAACCTATAAGTTATGTTCCACTGTACGTTACAATTTTAAGACATGACCAAACTTTAGTCTAATAAAAAAAAAATTGAGTTAGGATGAACGGAATTCCTTAAATAGAATTTTACTCTGTGTATCAAGAGTCTTGAGATGTAATCCTGATTTTGCCAGATTAAGTTATTTTCAATATTTGAATATATTCATATGGGATATGAATAAATGTTTAATTTATGTTTGTTTATACTTTTAATGTCTTATGAAAGACAGTGTCTTCAGAAAAGTAAAAATGTTTATTTGAATCACCAATATTTGATATATGAAATTTGAATTTTTTTACTGGCTCCTATGGTCTTGGAACTAAACATTATTTAATAAAAGATGCTATTATATTATAAAAACATAAAAATAAAGCTGCCTTGCTTTTAAATATAATAACACAATTGCATAGATGTACGATTAATGTTTTGTCAAGCTGTTGCATTAAGTGAAATATTTCCAGGGTAGGCTGAGTAGGTTTAAATTCTACATGTGACTTGTTCTGATAAATTGGTAGAACATTCTTTGTCCAGATATCCACGAACATACATTCTCATGTGAGGTACAGTATGTGAAAAATAACCAATGTTTTATTGGCCGAATGGGGACAGAATGGGAGACAACATATTAAAGGTAGAGTTTAAATAAAATTAGCTTACCTTGATGACATTTCCCACTATGCCACTGCTGCCATCTGCTTTATACCCAGTTTAGTTGCGCTGGGTGTTCTTTATTACATTATATGTTTTACATCCTTCCTCTAGTCATTATATGGCGTATTTCCTTAAAATTTCCTTTACTCATCCTGTATTATTTTTGTTGGTTAATAAAAGGTGCACCTAGACTAAATTGGCATGGGACACGTTGCACTAAAAATACACACACAGACTTATTTTATACATGTATTTTAATTTTCTGGTTAGTAAAAAGTGAGGGTTAAGCTCTCTTATTTAACTTTGTATTGTGATATTTTCTAATCGTTGGGCTATATATTTATTCACGCTTCTTAAATTGAAGTTTGCCGATCATGGTGGTACTTGGGGTAAAGTGATCGCCTCAGGACTCAATGATCCTGGGTTCAAACCTAGCCGGAACTGACGGATTTTTCTTGAGTGATAAATATTCATAGCACAACTTCCTTAAGAGGGTGGGTAATACAGTCAGTTACATGTCGATTGTTACATGTAAAGCAGACCTGGAATTTATGTGAAAATACCTTTCCCAGCAAAATTGGTAGGACATTTCATTCTCACTCATAAAAATCTGGTATGTTGATCAAATAATTCGGTTTAAGATAGTGTACTAATATGAACTTTTCATTAAACACCTCATTAAATATATAATAAAAATAGATGAAAAATTAACCTACAGCACACTTATACATAAATATTATGTTTTTTGTTTGAGGTATTTAACGTGCACTTTCGGAACGAGCTGATTATATTAGAGCACGGCTTATAAATTAATTTAAATATAGAATAGACGAAACAATAACACGCTTCGGTGGCCGAATGATCTAGGTCTAGGGCGTCAATCTGCAGAATGCCGATGACGGTGAGATAAAGGTTTGATCTCAATTGTTTGTACTAAGGGTGGCTTTTCCTAAACGTTTTTTTTTTTCGTTTTATCTCCACATAAATGCGGGTACCCTTACTCTAAATTCACAAATTCATCATTCCTCACCCCTAACACAGAGTAATTAGCATACAGGCGCATAACTCGAACGGGTAGTAAAACGCAGTGCTTAAATAAAACAGACACAGCACACCCATCCCCTGGTCGTTAATGCATCACTGTCGAAGGGTAAACCCACATTTCGCTGATGATACATTTATCGACCATGCCGGGAATTGAGCTCAGGTCTCTTAACTCCATAGGCAAACACAATATTGACTGATCTAAGGTGTTGGAATAACTAAAAAGAAAATCATATAGTCAGGAATCTTAGTATTATCATTTATGTAAACGGACATATACATAAAATATGCAATGTACTAATCTTTAGGCACTGTTCCATTTTTAATTGTATAGTCATTGGCTTGTGTTTAACTCCCAAGCCCATTCAACCACAAAAACGGGTGACGCTTAGCTTCAACATGTAATTCTTTTCCATATAAAATATACAATCCGAAATCTTCGAATACATAGCTTAAATGACTTCATTTACACAATGTAAGGGATTGTCTCTTATGATGTAATCCATGGTGGTCTATATTGTTAGTATTCATAGCAAAAGTACCAACTCTACCGGTTGATAGCGAAGCCTGAATTGGAGGTGTGATTAATCCCGACAATGGAGTGCCGCCCCTGAAGACACTGGAAGCTCTAGGTGCCTCAAGACGGTTCATTTGAGACCCGCTCTTTAACAAAGCGACATCAAGCCTTGTTTCTCGTCATGGTGAAGAGAGTCCCTCACGCACTCACTACCATTTTCTTTACAAAAACGTCAACGTTGACACATTCGATTCGTTTTCCCAAGGATTTCTCTGTTATTGTCGGAGGCAACTCAATGTTTCCTATTCAGAGTAGCTTGGGACGATCAAGACTATGTAGGTATTTTCTTGGGAAGCCCATTTCCGACTTCTACGACATAACATGCCTCTCTTGGTAACATACCAACACACATTTTCAACTTTCCCCCTCTTTGTGGAAGAGGGGAGGTAAGGGGGGGGACTACGCATTATCCACTCTTTACCCCTCCACCAAATCCTACCACCTTGTGGGTTATTGTGAGATGAAATGGAATAAAGTTTGTTTTTTTTAGAAAGCAAGCAAGTAGGCACACTTGAGAGTTCCAAGTTGGCCATTTGCTGAGCACCACGTCACTACAAAAGCTCTTCCTTCAACCTGAGTGTTTTCTGCAGGAAATAAAGTTATAATACATTCTACCTTCCCTTCTACGCCATTCTTTCTTCTCCTCAATGGTTCCTGTTACCCAGAATGCACCGGAGGTTTGCATAAATTCACTCTTTACTTTCTTGAATGGAATTTATTTCCGAAACCCTCACCTTTTATTTTTGCTTGCGATTTTTTTTTTTTCTTTCCCATTTGTCGTGTGCCTTTGTTTCCTCTTCCACTTGTCCCGACAACATCCGCCATACTGTAACCAACTTTTTTAAAACGCAAACACGTTTAAAGATTTGTTGCGAATCTTGGGGCCATTTTCACAGAGAGCAGCACACTTGATATAAAAATTTCCGTTTTGGTATCTCTTTTTTGTAAAAAATAAAATGAAAATGTACCAGAAACTTAAAAGAAGAAATTCTTTACATATATTACTATTTGTTTATAAGTACTTTAAACAAATATGAATTTATATTTATAACAATTATACATATATTTTAACTGTAGGCCTATATATTATAGATATTTACAACATTGCATATCTCTACATATTATAACCATATAAATTAATGAATCTACATTTAACTGTAGGCCTATACAATTATAAATATATATTTTCTCTTAGCTAGCTATAATTTGTTTTGAGAAGATACTGGTTTTAATTAATTTAAAGTTGTTTTGGAATAATAATTTTTATTAAACTTGATTAGAAATTACTTGGCTGTAAAATAGACAAAAATATATTATTTTTGTGGAATCAATCAATGGTCTAAACACGCCTACAAATTCATTTTATGATTTCATGAAAAGTGTTGCTTGCTATTAGTGTTCGCAGCACGGTTTCTTATCAAGGGGATAAAATGGACCTACCCCCCCC
>CABEEJ010000977.1:18312-34658 GCA_901482245.1 Timema douglasi | reverse complement strand
CCCCCATTTGGAGTAAGGGGCCAAGCGCCATAGAAATGGTTTATTGAAAGGTGAAGGGGGAAGTAAGGAGTATAAATATCGATTAAAAAAAAATATATATTTCTCAAACAAAAGACACAACGATCACAGACTCTACCTAAATATATGAGTGAAGAATGACCATGGGTACGGGACGATTCCTAGGTAACACAAGATATGTAATTAGTAAGAGCATTGGCGTACTAACTCAAAAGTCCTGGGTTCAATTCCCGTGTCTAGGTGTGACTTTTCAATATAAAAAAATAATTAAGGTTTAACTAAATCTATATGTTTATTTTAATCAACAGATAAGGATTACTTAGAAAAAGACATACTCCAAAAAATATAGATGAGCTAATATATTTTTATTATTGCGTCTTACAACTATTTTGGGCTATAAGAATAGTATTAACTACGCTAATATTTTAGGGAGATATAAGGATAAGTTTAGATGAAATATACCCGAATTTGCGTGGAGGGAGAGTGGGAAACCATTGAGGAAAACCACCCTCATCCCACCAGACCTGTATTCGAACCCCGATGTCCCCATCATCGGTAGTGTGGTCTATTACGAGATTGACGCCTTAGACCATCCAGCCACCGAGGTAGGTCTCCCTCATTACACCAGACTGGGATTCAAAGTCCAAAGCCCCAATTATCGGCAGTGTAGTCTAATGTGAAATTGATGCCTTAAATCATGTAGCCACCGAAGTGGGTCTAACAGAACTTGACCAAAACGTTAATTCTGAAAATTTTATATCACTCAATTCGGCATTTAGTACGTAATATATAAAATAAGTAATTTAAAACACAAAGAGCATATAATGTGATTAAATTAAAACCGATATAAGCTTTTTTTATACATTACGTGGTGCCTGGGCACATCCGTGTAGCCTCGTACGCAATCCTATGTTCTTGACCCTATTTACAAACATTTCTCATAAATATTATATAATAAGTTATGTAATTTGACCTCTGTGGTCTTTGGGTAAAGTGATTGCCTCAAAAGCCGATGTTTGTAGGCTAAAACCCAGCTGGGGTCAACGGATCTTTCTTGAACTATAAAAACCGTAGCACAACTTCCTTAGGAGGGGACGTAAAGCCATCGGTCCCATGTCAATTGTGGCGACAAAAAAACCTTGAAATGTATGTGAAAATACTTTTCCCGGCCAAATTAGTAGGTCCTTTCACGCTCGTTGATAGAAATTTAGTGTGGAAGGAACCGGGGAACCACCGCATTTCCTGAATTGCTCTAGTTCATTGGATTTCTACCAGATGGCGCAGGCAGTACTAACCAGCCGAATAGCTTAGTGCAAATCTGCTTATGGATGAAGAAAATCACAACAAACAAGCCTTTGGGTTGTCCTTCCCTTCTAAATATTTACAAATTTTGCTGAGTCTATTATTTGTGGGTGACCTGGCGGTCTAGGGATAAGGTGTCAGACTTCTGTGCTGGCGGCCGGGGTTCAATCCTCGGTCCCGGCACAGATTTATCTGAATACCAAACCCTTCCTTCACCTCTGACAAGACATCTTGTGAATGTGAGGAATGCCAGGCCTCCACTGTGGTTCGGATTCCACGTTAAACTGTAGGTCCTCCATTTCATCTCACAATCACCTTACCATTACACATTAGCGTAAGTGCGTATAACCCGAACGGGTAGTAAGACGCGGTGCTAATAATAATAATATTATTTGTGAGTGTAAACTAAATTTAACACATGGCACTGGTAATAATTCTAGTTCAAGTTAAATTGAAGTATATAATAAAACTGTACAATATGAATAGAATGAATTTATATATTATTTGAAATTGTATCTATATATTTTACTAGGTGTTACCCGTGACTTCATTGAAGTTTTCACTCTTTTTTTAAAGGACTCGCGCAGCACCTATTGTAAAATCCGGAAATTGAGGGTAAAATTATTTATGTTGTTATTCACATGAGTTTTTGACTATTTATTCATAAAAGGAATCTCTGTGTAAAATTTCAGCTTCCTAGGTAAAGGGTTAGGGCTGGGCGTTGATCTAATAAGAAATAAGGCAACTTTAAGGCGAAAATATAAATCCTCTTTATTCCCTATCCCGTGGTAATTTCAAAAAAATCCGGCCTTATTACTTGTTTATATTATAAAGAGAACCTATGTACAAGATTTCAGCTTTCTAGGTCCAAGAGTTTGGGCTGGGCGTTGATGAGTCAGTGAGTCAGGACTTTTCTATATATATAGATTAATTACAAAAGAAAACGCAGCCTTCTTACAATTGTATTCAATGCAAATATTTATTGAAATTAATGTTTTGCTACAAGTAAAATAACTCATATCGCTGAGAACATGTAATAGGGTGTTGGTCTCATTTGGTATACTTCATCAGGAACAGTGAAGTCAGGTTTTTCAAATCCCATTTTGGCACTCTCCTTCCAAGCAAACTTGGTTATGTTTACTCTAAATGCTACCTTTATTATATCCCATTCTTTAGTATAAATAGTTGAATAGATCAGATGGTTAGTAAGACAGGCTGCATGTGTTGAAAATAAGATGATTAAATATGTATCTTTGGAAATGGGCGTTAAGAATTTAAGTTATCGCCAACTCCCCAAAAGGTACCTACCATTAATAGAGTGTGAAACCACTTCATTAAACACTTACTTAATTTGGTCAGAATTACATCACTTCATCCCGTGTCAAAGCTAGCCACACTAATCATGCAGTAAGCTCTGCCGTTATTATTCTTTGCTAAAACATATGAGCATCTGATATGTTCATTTGTGAATCTAATATTCAAACAAGAGACTGGGGACTATATTTTTAAAATTATTTCAAACAATCGTTTTGATAGGTACGTTATAGATGATAAAGTTTGAAATTATGAAACTGCATGTTTGCACTTATGCTTTGATTTTTTACATTTTCAGTTTCAGATTATATTACAGTGACGCAGATTAAGTTTTAATAAATTCACTATACACAGTTTTGTAGTCAATGATAATCTGTAAACCACTAATAACTTAAAAAATATCAGTTAAAATGTAAATATATTATAAAAATTACCAGTATTCTCTTCAAAGTATGATAAAAGTTGTGTAGAAACCAGAAATTAAAATTATTAGTTAAGAATAGTTTCTATGTTCAATTCTCTGTGTACGTTTTCGATTATTTTAACTAAACCTTAGGATGAGTAGTTATATAAATTCTACAAACATCGTTACCTTAGGTATAGGCTTTCCCCATTATTAATATTATTATAATAATAATTATTGTTTAGTACTATAATTATAATTATGATGTTATTTATTCCCAAACTTTTTATAATCTTTCCATTTTTTTCTAATTCATTTTAATTCGAGAAATCAAATAAACAAGATTTTCTTATTAGTTCAATGCTGGACTACCTATAAATTTATAAAGCTAGATCTATTTTTATGTATAATGGTACTTTACATCAGGCCTTAAGTCTTAACCACGAAATATTTAATTAACAAATTTATATATCAATATTTAAAAAAAGACATGAGTCATTTAAAAAATATATTAAACCTATTTGCACGGGCTAAATAAACATGAGTATTTTTAATTAAGGGTGGAAACAATAAAGCTAATATGACATAAAAATAATATGTTTATTTAAAATGTTTAGATCACCATAATTTATCAAAGTATATTAAATTAATTGTTTTCAACCCTTATCACTATAGGCGTAATGTACACAAGCTTAACATTTGTACTCCAGTTTTAAACTTAATTTTACAGCGTACCTACTAGTATGCTACTCTTAACAAGCAAACCTAAAAAGAAAGCTATCTCTTAAAATCTTTGGTGTTTCTGTACAAATACTATGGACAAGGAATTTTGTATTGTAAGAAATATATTTTAATAGGATTATGAGCTAGAAAACATATTCTATAAATTCATTAGTTTTGGTTTCCTCCCTTATATGCTTACAATAAAAATAGGTATATCTCAAGACTACAAGTTGTCCATTCTTAAGACTAGATTTTTATTAGATATGGTTTGTTTTATATTTTTCTAATAGATACTCATAACTTTCACTATTTAGGTTCTTATATGTTTCCTAGACGGCTATTGGCAAGAGTTTTGAGGAGCTAGACTATATTTGTATTGGACTATTTAACGTGGACATTCAAAACACATATATTAGAACAAACCACAACTAACAAAAACAATTGAACCAAGATCAGCACGCTTTTTTACTTAGAGCTCAAATTTTAGTGCCCAGATATTTACCTTTTTTAAAAAGTGGACAAAACTCCTAGACGATCTTCATTAGAACCATCCAAACTCAAATAAGAGTCCCCTATATAAAATTTATAAAAGACAATACAAATAGAGAATTACCTTGTTTTAATAGCTGAGATATTTGACATCACTGCACACTAATTGATCTCTATCCCTGACAACCCAATCACACCAAAATATGGTTACTTTTCTCTGGCAAGGCGAACTGAAATCGAAAGCTAGGTTGCTATTATTATTTGAAGGATGGTCTTTCCTTAAATACCGTATATGTATTAGAAAATAAATAAAAATATTATTACTATGGATAAAATAAAATGAAATGTTCAATTTGTAAATTGTTTGTAATGTAGTACCTAAGAGTCTGATTACTTGTATTTAAATTAACTATCGGTGACCTGGCGGTCTAGGGGTAAGGTATCAGACTTCTGTGCTGGCGACCGGGGCTCAATCCTCGGTCACGGCAAAGATTTATCTGATTACCAAACCCTTCCTTCACCTCTGACAAGACATCTTGTGAATGTGGGGAATGCCAGGCCTCCACCGTGGTTCGGATTCCACGTTAAGCTGTAGGTACTCCATTTAATATCACAATCACCCTACCATTACACATTAGCGTGAGTGCGTATAACCCGAACGGGTAGTAAGACGCGGTGCTAATAATAATAATAATAATAATAATAATTATCGCCATTTTAAGTGATGTTTGAAAATACTTGTAGATAGAATAACAGAGCAAAAAAGTGTGGAAGGCCTCTTTATTTTAAATATATTTTGGCAAATGGCAATGAAATAATATTTAGAGAAACTAGAACAAAATAACCAGCTAGCACATTCCTTCAGGCCAAGGTTAAACAACTTCGTTTCTATTTGCTGAACACAAACATCTATTTTTCATCTGAAACTCCTCCACCCCATTGTCTCCTAAATTACAGCTGCTACTGTTGTGCACTTTCTCTATCTTGTTGGTGATAATCTTTCAAGAAATGGAAAACTTATTTGCCTTTAGAAAACCATGTTATTCCTTGCCTCAACTTTATTTGTCCTCACTGAGTCTTACTATCCATCTGGGATATATACAGTAGCCCCATGGCTTCTTTGGTGCTGACTGACAGCTCACAGCTGACTTCTGACAGTCATCATTTATGTATATACCTTAATTTTACCCGTCAAAAGTAGAAGATGTTAAACACATTTTTTGCAGATTATATGGTTCGGTGTAGGGATACATAATTTGGTCTGATAACGTTTCAAACAAAGCTTTTAGCTGTCAGTCAGCACCAAAGAAGCCATGGGGCTACTGTATATGTTCACACCTGTGGGATAAGGATGAAGAAGATTAACTTTACCAATATCTTCGTGCATAGGGAGTAAGAAGCAATCGAAGAAAAAACTCCGTTTATACATCTGACAGTGATTGAAACACGAGCTTAGCTTATTCACCGGATATTCAGTTTATTGTGAGATTGACGTATTAGGCCATGCGACTACAGATGCATTCTCACCCTTTCCATTTTCTAAGAACTTCCTTTGAGTTTTGAAATTTATAATGAAGCTTACTTATTGGTTCACCATTTTTGGTCTATATGTTACAAAATAATAATGATGAAAACAATTGAAAATTGAAAATATATTTCTTAAAATGCACTATATTTTCTTTTCCTACATTATTATTAATTCATTACATTAAATAATAATAAAAGAATATTCAGTAAGAATATAAACATTTGTCAACGGGAGCATTGGTTTTATACCATTTTAAAGCTGTATTTGAACTCTCTATTTTTTAAAATAATAAGTCGTGTTCAGGTTCAAAATCGCCTGGGTCAACTTTATTGCTTTTCCAAGTCACAAGGTTTGTATTATGGCCAAGCGTAAGTTCAGAGTTATATGATTTTGGTCCAACTCTACAGATCGAGATTGTTTTTTGAGATAATAATCATTATTTAATCTCATTGGGTGCCTTCTTTTAATAGTGTCGATACATTCAGCTACTTAAAAAAAATCCAGGGTATGAGCTCGCAAGCGAGCTATACCGACAAAGTGGCCACCACGGTTAGAGAGTATAGTGCCAATATTTGAGGATAGAGGGTGTCATGTGGTCAGCCCAACGCGCCCTCCAGGTATTAATCTCAGTTTTCTAAACCGTAGTCGCTACTTCTTTATTCAAGTAAATCTTCATTTGTACTCACGAGGCTGAGTTTGACTCCTTAAAATACCCACTGCTTCACAAATAAATTTTGGAAGGGCCAGGAAGCGAACACGGGACTTCAGTATCTGTAGCTAGGAGCTCTAACCACTAGAATGTGACACTACTATTTAAAGTATTTAAACTTGGATATGATAATCAATGAAGTATATGCTTTTGTTTTGTTTTAATTTTTTTTAAAAAGGGAAAATTTTAGTTGTTTTAATTGCGCTCAGGAAATTGATGACAAAATAAATAACGGTTTTCTGAAATTGCAGCTACTCCCTTGAATATGCTTTTAATCCGAAATTTGTGGGAATATCCTTGGTATACAAGCTTTTTTTTTTAAATGACAACATTTGTTTTGGTAGATCTCAGGTAATCATTAACGAAAGTAATCATTTAAAATTTTAAAATACTGTATTTTGACTAATTTTATTGACTTGCCCACGCTTTTTTTTTTTACATAAAACCTTCATTTTCATTACATTTTATTTACAAAGAAATTAAATAGGCACCTTAGTATCCTTACAATTATTGCTATCGTTTGCATGGTGATAATAATTAAGAGGAATTTCATTTGAAAGATAATCATCTTGCGAACGGGGAATATATAGGTTTTCCTTAAAATTCATCACCAAAACTCATTATTTTGATTGAAAGTATTCAGCTTTTGGTGAGTTTATATTTAATTATAAAGTCTAGTTTGAGCACGTCAGTTAGAGTTTTTAATGGAAAATAAAATATTTATAATACATATAAGATAAGTTGATCGCAGCAAACCTTTCATCGCTCCACTACATACAATCACAAAATGAAAATTTCCTGTTTCTTATTTATTACACCTAATGAATATGTTTATTGAATATTTCTAATAATATTATATTCAGGTGGTTTTTCAATGTATGGCCATATTACACAAGTATGTGTTTAACCTAATTTCAACAGTCGGTCTAATGGCTGCCATATTGGACACGTGCTCACCCCATCTTGTGTCTCCTAAGCAACTATGTGTCATGGAATACCCGAGAGTGTAGGGTGGAAAAACTTTTACATAGAATGGCTAAGAGAAGCACATTGGTCACTAATATTAATACCAGACCTGATAGAACAACTGAACACGAGTAGAGTGCCTTTTTTAGATTCAATAATAATAATATTTAGCACTGCGTCTTACTACCCGTTCGGGTTATACGCTTTAAGTACTAATTACTCTAATGGATTAGGACTTGGTAAGGTTGAATTAGAGGAAGTGAACCCGCATTTGCGTGGAGGGAGAGTGGAAAACCATTTAGGAAAAAACCACTCCCAGTTCACCCAACCGAGATTCGAACCTCGATCTCCCCGTCCTCAGCAGTCAAGCTTCAACACTTTTTTAGAATCAAAATCTTAATTTTACATGTGAATCTCAAATAATAATAATAATAATAAATTTGGGATTTAGTTGTTAACTTGGTCATTTATATAAAGTTGGACTTATCCATTTCAATATGCATGTATGACATGCGGACTGCTGATGACGGGATGATCGGAGTTTAAATTCTGGTCATTTGTAATGAGGGTGGTTTTCCACTCTCCCTTCATGCAAATGCGGCAACACCTCTAAATTCAACCCTCTTCATTCCTAGCACATTAGAGTTATAGGTAAATATACGTGTATCCCGAACAGGGAGTAGGATGCGGAGCTAAAGTTAAGAAAAAATAAAGTTGTCCATAAATATAGACCAATGTCAAAAAAGATTTAAAAATAATGTTTTAGCTAGCATGTATAAAGGGTTGCAATAAAAAAAAAATGACTCGAAATTTCTTAGTCTTTAAGAGAAAGTAAACATTAAAACAATGAATTATGACTGTAAGTTAATCATTTCACTTGTCACTTTTAGTTAAAATAGCTCATTATGTGTGTTATAGCTTCAAGATAATTTTCAAAAATAGGTTTGTAGTAAACTATCCCTAAGTTGGTTTTCCTCATCAAAACAAACATCACTTTGTTAATCAGAATAAACTCTCTTTATACAACGTGTATCTAAAACATTGCATAAAACTTTGGCAGGCTATTCCTTGGGTTGAAAATAGAATAATTCACATCAGCAACCCAGGGTCCATCTTAAATATTAAGGGTGGTATTCACCCCTAAAGATAGAGCTAAAAAGGACTGTTGTGTGAAATATTATGAAAACCTATTAAGGTATTACAACGAATCTTTGTATACTACTTATTGAAACCTTGATAGTTAATAAACTAAATGTGATGTTACCGTTACCCACCCCATAATGTAAAAAAGGGAGGTTGTAACAACTTTTTCTGCAATAAAATATGTCAGAGTAAGTATTACTAATTTTGACTTAAGATTACAAAACAAGGTTTAGAAATTAACAAAAAAAGGTGTCTTGGAGAAACTGTCTAGCTTTCCCCATTTCCGAGTATAATCACACAAGTTTGAGCTCAGAGACAAGTGTAAATGCCTGCCAGGTAGGCAACCAGAATCGCAGTGTTACTTCGCACTGCAGTAGTTTAACCATTTTTACCGGCACGTGTGACTATGTATCACGTACATTTGGTAAACAGGGCTGTTGTGTGTGTTATGATGGAGAAACTCAGATAATTTTCCTTCTTCATAAGCTCCGATGTGTTGCTATTTATCACATTTAGTAAGTTATGCTTACACAGTTCACACTTGGGTGGGATTTTAATCATTACACTCACTGGAGTATTGAAAGCTAAATTAAGAAATATTAATTGTAGTTCTTGTATGTTTAAGTTCCTAGCTTCAAAATCAGATTCATAGCAAGTGTTCAAAATGGCGTCCCCTAACGTCAGTGCAATAATTGAGGTGGCGTATCAATGACTTGCGTAATCTTTCGAGAACACGTGGTGTTTCTTGAACCTTATCACGTGAAGCACCTATCCTGTTTAACAGGTCTTTCCTCGGATTCAATGGTTGTCTCGTACACCAAAGCTTTGAAAAAACCCCACAGAAAAAGTCTAACGTATTAAGGTAAGGAGAGCGTGATGGCCACACAACAGCTATACAGGCTGCCTACTTGACAGGAACTAACACTTGTCTTTTAGATCAAACATGAATGATTATCTCGGAAATGGGGAAAGCTAGACAGTTTCTCCAAGATACCTTTTTTTGTTAATTTCTAATCCTTGTTTTGTAATATTAAGTCAAAATTAGTAATACCTACTCTGACATATTTTATTGCAGGAAAAAGTGTTACAACCCCCCCCCCCTTTTTTCATGATGGGGTGGGTAACGGTAACAGCACATTTAGTTTATTAACTATCAAGGTTTCAATAAGTAGTATACAAAGATTCGATGTAATACCTTAATAAGTTTTCATAATATTTCACACAACAGTCCTTTTTAGCTCTATCTTTAGGGGTGAATACCACCCTTAATATTTAAGATGCACCCTAGGTTGCTGATGTGAATTACTCTATTTTCACCCAAGGAATAGCCTGCCAAAGTTTTATGCAATGTTTTAGATACACGTTGTATATTAATGTCAAACCAAATTAGCTTATAGACCGAATAGGTAGTACGAAACCGTGCTATATCATGTTAAAATATTAAACTAATTTGTTCATATATGTTTAGTAAAATTCGAATATTCAAAAATAAAATATATGTAAACTACTTTAAGTTTTTTTTGTAAAATTAATAAACGTATTCATATTAATAAAAAGAACTATTTCCAAGCTCCCATTTTGAATTATTCTTAAAGTTCAATTTTTTTTAAATGTATAATTTATCGTAGGTAAATTACATCGAAACAAATTTATTTTAGATAAATAATGATACATTATTATTGACTATGTAAAATAGTAATCCAATACTAATTTTGAAACAAATCGTTTAAGCTATTTTTTTTAAATAACAATTTTACAAAAGTTAGTTATTAGTGTAACTACTATGAAATCTTAAAAAAAATATATAGCACTATTTAAAATACAGATATCTTATCAAATACCAATTTTAATAACATCTCTAAGGCAATTTTTTTATAGTAATCAAATTACAAAAAAACAGTAATCAGTAAACTACCGATAACCAAATTTCCCGACTAAAACAAGTATACAGCCTTATTTGTCCTGTTCATGTCAAACACTCCCAAGGTATACATTTTAATCTAAATCTTTATAGCCATTTTAAAAGTAATTTAATTTTCAAAAACCACTCATTAATAAACAACTATTTATCGAATTTTTACCCAAAACTAAGTACACAGTGTTATTTGTAATGTCAAACACTCCTAAGATACCCAAGTTATAATAATAACATATTTCAACTTTTCGAATAATCATTACTCAGTAAACCACCCATGAATGAATTTCTAACATAAAACAAGTATACAGCGTTTTTTCGTATAGCACAAAAGCCCCAAATCTACACATTAAACAAAATCTTTATGAGCTATTTTGAAATACTTCAAGTTAAAAAAAATCCATTCGTAAACTACCCTTTAACTAATTTTCGTCCAAAAACCAACTATACATTGCTATTTGTCATGTCAAATAAATTCCTGCTATTATTTTCAAACAAAATCGTTAGAGCCATTTTTTTAAATTTTGAATAAAAAAAATCAATCATCAGTAAACTAGCTTTAATTGAAGGGGTAGGGTAAAAAAAATAGAGCCCTATAAAATTGAACAAATTCTATAAAACCGTTTTTGACCCATAGTCAAGGACAGACTGACATACAGACAGACAAGGGGACGGGCATGGTAAATAAAATCGACTTTGTACTTTCTCCTATCAAGATAAAAGTATTTTGATAGTGAAAAAAGTCGATATCAAGATAAATTTTATGTGAACCTGAACCCAAAAATGTAGATTTTACAATTTTGTCTATCTCCATGTTTGTTTGTCTGTACCTGGTCACGGATTAAAAATAGTTTTATGGATTTGTTTCAAAATTATATTTTGATATTATATCACAATAACAGTTTTTTTTATTTAGCTAGGCCTTTCAATTAAGGGTAATTTACTTATGAGTGATTTTAAAAAAAAATTCAAATTTAAAAAAAATGTCTATACCTATTTTGTTTAAAACGCGTATCAAGGATTTGCTTGACATGACAAATAGCTCTATCTGATTGGTTTTTGGGCAATAATTTGTTGAAGAGTAGTTTACTAATGACTGATTTTTTTAAAGACTTAAAATACTTTACAAATGACTATAATGATTTGGTTCCAAATAGGTATCTTGGGTGTGTTTGACATGACATTTAACAGTATATTTGTTTTTGGAGTGGAAACTCATTTATGGGTCGTTTACTGACGAATGATTTTTCAAAATTTTTGATATATTTTACAAATGACAATAACGAATTGGGTTCAAATGGGTGTTTTGGTAGTTTTTGACTTCACAATTAATAAAGTATATTTTGGTTTCTGGGTATATACTTATTTATGGGTAGTTTACTGATGAGGGATTTTTCAAAAACTTTAAATGTTTTACAAATGGCTATAACTATTTGGTTCTAAATGTGTATATTGAGAGTGTTTGACATGACAAACAAACCTGTGTACTTTGTTTTGGGTTAAAATTTGATTTAGGCTCTTTAACGGATGAGTGATTTTTGAAAATCCAAATTTCTTTGGAAAGAGCTATAAATATTTTGCTTAAAATCTATATCTGGGGAGTGTTTGACATGAATATGACAAATAAAGCTTTATACTTGTTTTGTGGCAAAAATTTGGCCATAGCTAGTTTACTAGTAACTATTTTAATTCGAACTTTTTTAAAATGGCTTTAACAATTTTGTTCAAAATAGGTATTGAGATAGTATTTTACATATCAATAATAATTTAGCTTTATTTATTTAGAATAACTTGACTTAATGTTAGTTTACTTACAACAAATTATAGTAAATTTGAATGTTTTGGAAACTAGTTTTGAAGATTGAATTCAAAATTTGAATCTGTGAATTGTTTTTCATAACAAATGAGAATACTTTATTTTACAGTTAAACGATTTTAGTTTTGTTAAATATATTAGAATAATTTGGTTTAAAATTTATGTATAAAGAGTGGCTATCGTGATTAACAAGATTCTTTTTATGAGTAAAACGTATTTAAGGGTAGCTTACTAAAACTTATTTTTGAACATTTCACAACATGAAAAGGCTTGTGTGATTGTGTCGTACCTTGCTCCCCAAAAAAGGCAGAATTCGTCATACTCCAGAGATCATTTTTTTTTTAACGATCCCAATTCTTTCTCTTGATATGAGAAAGTAAAAATATTTTCGTAATCTGAAGAATAGCTATAATACTTTCGACTGTTTAATTTTAAAGTATAAATTTATGCTTAAAAATAAAGCCATTAAACATACATATTTTATAAATATAAATAGGTACAGTATAGTAAAGTTATATAATTTTGGAGGTTATATATGATTTTTTTTTTAAATTTTAGAATAATTTTTAGCTTATTTAAACTTAAGCTGATGCATATATTTTATTATCACCAACTTTAATTAATTAATTGCTTCAGATATTTGTAATGTGTACTTGAAAACCACTGAAATTATGCCAAGTTGAATGAAAACATTTATAAAATGAAAGTAAAGCTTACCAATAGTTTATATAAAACTAATTTACTTTGTAAAACATTTTAAAGAATGCTTAAAGATGTTTCAGATAGCTTACTTGGGGTCTCCATAAATACGATTATTATAACAACCAACAAACCTAAGGAACATACACCTTAGAAATTTAAAATATATAAATAAGATTAATTGTGCCTACTTCGGTGGCTACATGGTCTAAGGTGCTACTCTCACAGTAGACTAGACTGCCCATGATGGGGAGTTCAAGGTTCAAACCTCATTCGGGTTTTATGAAGGTGGTTTTTTCAAAATTGTTTTCTATTTCCCCTCCAAGTAAATGCAGGTATACTTCCTAAAAACATAACCTTCCTCATCTCTAAAACCACTAGCGTAGGCCAAATTAGTAAATATAACATAAACGGGTAGTAATACGCAGTTCTAAAAAAAATTGTTTTTGATGTCTTCCATTTCCAAGAATGCATGGGTATGACGTGGTAATAAGTTATTGAGCTTTTGTGAGGGGTTGGACCGGTTGTGTTAAAGGAAAGCGTATAAGCCTACATAAAAAAATAAAATGGATGGAAGCTACAGTTTTAAAAAAAAAAATTAACATAATGCAAACATTTTTGTTGTTGTTAATGCGTGTCAGGCGGAAAAAATGACGCAACTACTTTGTGGAGCATGTGTTTTCCTATGTTTGATTATTTTTACGTTTTGGAATAATAAATGATTTATTATTTTAAATTAATGAAGAATGAATCAATCAATTACATGATTATATAATCATTTATTCGCTTGAGACAAAATTCTAAATTAAATTTAATTGAGAGTAACCATAAATATTGTATTCGATATATTTCAATATTTTGACATTTGTTAACAATAATTTAAGCATTTAGTCCCTCTTCCAGTGTTTGCGAAAAAGAAAAATTGTGTCTTTTAACTTGGCTCTACAATTCATCACAAGCCGTCACCAATCAACGACCTTCCTCCTTCCCACACCTCACCCCTCTTTTTAAATCAACTTCTACTTTTACTATACGGTTTTAATTCCTGTGCAAGTCTCACTCCTCCCTCCCCCCCACCTCCTTTTCCACCCTCGGGCCAAACGAAGACCACCTTTTTCCTATTTCTTATGTGTGTGATGAAAAGAAATGACAAATTGTAATGCAAGTTACGTAGCCAACTTCCTTACCACTGGCTAAATGAGAGCCTGATATTTCACTGAGATGGAGGGTTAGGAGACATTGGAACAGTGAGGAGGGAGAAATATTAAGTTCTCCACTCAAAGAGAAACTTTGCCTTCATTTTTTCCCATATTCTTACAAGAAAGAATATTTTATTAATATTCAAACAACATGCATACGCATTACAATTTTTTTTTTCCCTTACAAAAGTGGAAACTGTTTTCCATGAAGCTAGATTTGAGAGTTATATTGAAGTTGATCTTCAGAACAAATGGCGAAATTTAATCTTTAAGGTGGTGACATATGGGCTCACCATCTAAAAGCGATTCAAAAAATTAGTACGAAATGTTGATCTCTCAATGCCTTGAGGTCTCGGATTAAAACCAAAACAAATAAGATATTAAATTAGAGTTTAAGAATTAATTATCAAATGATTTATTTTATTAAAGATTTGCTTACGTCAGAATAATTTGAATTGATACCACAAAACTAAGGATAAACAGTTAAACAATTCTGAAATATATTTCATATGATTTAATCTATCATTAATTAACTACCTTATAACTGATATAAATTTCCTGGATTGAGTAACAATAGCCAAATATGCTATTTTTCTTTAGTAATACAGGATCAACTTTTTTTTAAGGAAGGACCAAATAAAATAAAATAATTATGTAATAAGAGCATTATACTTAGGCACTCATACCCTATATTTGATAAATAAATTTGGTGGTATTGAATACATATTATACAACACACTAAAATGAGAATAATACATATGTAATTTGGCTAATTCCCATAAATTGATGGCACTATATTTTTATTACAGTGTCATTATGAAGGAGGGTTACAGAACATACGTAACAGCACGTTACTGCAGCTTGTGGAGTAATATCATAAATTATTATCAGAAGAACATATTAATCAATGGTTGAATGAATTTAAAATTTTATCAATGTCTATTGGCATTAATTTAAAAATATATGGTCATTATAAACACATGGACCGCAAGTCTATGATAACATAGCACACAGATTGGGGTCGATAATTTAGAGATTACTTTGAACAACATATCATTCGACAGGGTTTTTGAATTTAAATATTTATTAATTATTTAGAAAAAAGTTAGCTAGCAATAGAACTATTAGATTGAAAACTAGGAGGAGATTTCAGTCTGGAAATACACGCTATCACTTTGTCATAAGTTATTAAATCTCGCCTTCTTTCAAGGAATATAAAACTCAAAACACAGAATACAAAACAATAATTTTACCGTATGTTTTCTATGGATGTAAAGTGAAGCGTGGTCTCTTACCTTAAGGTGTCGACTGACTTGAGACAAGCTTTTTAATGTAATGCTCTCGGCGACCAAAGCTCGTGATAGTATTGTGACGAGTACTCACTTCAAATGATCGGCCCGACAGTGCTCCGAGTCGCTCTAATTTATAGGCGAAATCTTGGACCCAGAAGTCACAAGTACTGTGTTTATTTTAATGGGCTGTTGTTATTTAAAAAGGAGAATATAAGACAGAGGTGATGGTGGCAGACCAACCTTTTTTTAAAAAAAGAAAGTAATGTTCATAGTGGATCGACATTATTGAATATTTTGAGAAATCAAGAAATTAATGGTCAATATAAAAATGGCATTCGAACGTTTACTACTGATTATTAGTATTGGTATCTGCGTAATTCAATTGCGCCAAGAATTGTGAAACAAGACACTTCTTATTCAATTACAAATATAGTTATTTCTTGGTTCCAATTTATTGTGAGCAAACACTTGTTACAAACTGTTATTTGCACACAATGCGTCTTCCCTTCAGTAGGCACTAATGATGACTGGACGACTGTGCTAGGCACGTGTGGGGAGAATACTCTACTGACTTGTAATGTAACAGTCTAAGGAATTCGCGAAAAAACCGACCGATTTTTAATTATGTTCAATCAAATTACATAATGTACTAGGGAAAAATAAATACAATATAGCTACAAATGAATTAAGAGTACCACGACATGAATTTATATTTTACTATAACTTACTTTAAACAACCATTATTAGTTGGTTTTATTAAAATAATACTATTTTAGTGGACGGTGGATTTGTCTGGACTTCTTCTAGAATTAAAAAAAAAAAAAAAAAAA
>CABEEJ010000977.1:1580-18153 GCA_901482245.1 Timema douglasi | reverse complement strand
AAAAAAAAAAAAAAAAAAAAATTGAAATATTTAGTCAAACAAAAATTAATTTGTCTCATGTAAATGATTAAAAAAACATTTGAAAATATACGCATAACCTCATTTTTCTCTCTCAAAAACCACCTAAAATATAATTTAAACATTGTTTAGTAATTCCAAAAATAGAGTAGATATATTATTATTATTATTATTATTATTATTATTATTATTATTAGCACCGCGTCTTACTACAAAAGTAGATATAGTTTCAGAAATGAGTTCATCCACGATGATACTTAGAATCCGATGGAGCACATATCTTTGAATTTGAATATAAATTGTTATAACTATTACATGTTTTCTATGTCAAAATTTTTAGTTTTTTCTTGAAATTAAGCTTAATTGAAAATCAACAAATCAAATAAAAATATAAATTTTAAAATAAAATAGTAACAAATGTACTAGTAATATTAAAATGTTCACATACACATATTCCAACTACACTTTTATATTAAATCATGATTTTATTTAATTTAATTACTTAGTCATTTATTTAAAGTTGCATTTGAAAACAAATGAGCTCCAAGTAAACAACGCTGCATTATGCAATTCTTCGTCACTTTCTTTTAAACCAGCTTCAAATTTAGCTTTAAAATGAACGTCATTTTCGGGCAAGTCATAAACAGAGGGAGAATTTTTCTTCTCTGTTTCTTGAGAGAGTCTCTTTATTGGACCAGACGCATTTCTGCGGAAAAACTCGTTACATTTGAGTACTAAGGCTCAATTCGCGCGCTTTGTCGTCATCTTTTGTTAGCCGCTTTTCCAGCCATGGGCTTAAGACGAGTCGAGTAACACAACACAACATGCTTATCCATCCAGGAAGTTTCATTTATTTTAACTTGTTAAGAGAGAGCTATCACTATGACTAGCTTAGCACTGCTTTTATTGCATTGAAATAATATATACTTTTATTCTTATAATATTGGTAGAACTAATAACTTTAATGCACAAAGGCATGGGTTTGAATCATATGTAGATAACATTAGATAAGACACAAAAATCTATTTAAAACAAGGAGTGTTAGTTGTGAAAATAATTTGTGTTTTATTGAATTAATATAACCCATTCGTTGAGACTATTAAGAAAATACGTTAATATATTACTTCTTCTATTTCCTTATACAATTTACACTATACATAAATATAAATGTTAAAACTGTTTAACTATGATATTATTAATATTATTATTAGCACCGCGTCTTACTACCCGTTCAGGTTATACGCACTTATGCTAATGTGCAATGGTAGGGTGATTGTGAGATGAAATGGAGGACCTACAGTTTAACGTGGGATCTAAACCACGGTGGAGGCCTGGCATTCCCCACCTTCACAAGATGTCTTGTCAGAGGTAAAGGAAGGGTTTGGTAATCAGATAAATCTTTGCCGGGTTCGAGGATTGAACCCCGGTCGCCAGCACAGAAGTCTGACACCTTACCCCTAGACCACCAGGTCACCTGTTTAAGTATGAATATCTTTAAACATTTTAAGATGAATTTCAAAAAATATACAATGTAGTTGAAAGATCTTCACAGGTGGTCACGTGGACTGAGGTTAAATATATTATTGTCTATTTTTCCAGTAACGGGGAGGTAAGGTCTCAAATTATATTGGGAGATAGCGATCTGTTTTTTATGAAATGGTTTTATACTATTTCTTAAACCAATCCCATTATCAGTACACCTTACTACGAACCTAGAGGTCCCAGATGGTACCATGTGTATTTTTCCCGAAAGTCTTAATTCTTTGGTTAGCTAGAATTAGAACCCCTACTGATTTCAAATCTTCATAATAACTCTCATCACATTTTCTAATTGCGGGTACCCTGGTGAACGTTCTGTGTCACCAGAGTGGCTTACACACACAGGCTACCGAATACACTACAATACATCTTACCCAGTCAAACTTGCACTACATAAAAAACTCTTTTTTTAAAAGCCAATGATGGAAGATTTCCAACAATTAAAACCTTCCTGATACTAATTGCAATACTATGAGTGTAAATATGTTGATTGCCAGGTTACAGGGACAATTAGGTACACTGGAACAGTGTTACACCCAAATTCATTCATACTCGGTACATAATATATTGACGCAAATTATAAAATAAAATTACAACCTTGAACTTGTGGAAACATTTTTTAATATAAGTTTAGAAAATATATATGTGTCATTTTGTGTAGAAATATAGGATAAAGCACGAAGAAAAACATATTTCTATCAGTTAGGGAAAAAAGCCTCTAGCGACAAAGAAAAGCTGCTCTATACTGCTTTTAGAAACACCTAGCGTTCAAAAACATTCCGAACGTTCTTATAAAGTTTCTACACACCCATATAGTTTCAGAAACAGTTTCTCATATGTAATCAACAAAACTGAAATCTCAGTGTCTCTGTGAATAACTCCGAGGGATAGTAAGACGTTTGTATTATAGCCATATTGATTTAATATAGTTGAGGTTGAAACATATAGATTATATAATTATAATATAAAAAGTAGATAAAATATATTATTGGTCAACTTCGGGTTTAATTTTTATTTTTTAAATTACACATTTATCAAGTTTTGTTTCCTTTTTGATTTATAGAAACATTATATCAAGTGTTTTTTGTTTCAAAAAATGAAAATGATGTGCTCTCTTTTGGGGAGTTTTATCAATTTATTCTACAAATAAACTGGAAGATAAAGGTTTTCCCTTCCATTATTAATTTATTGTATTTTACTTTTAAAATTAATTAAAAGATAATAGTGTATGACCTCATACCTTTATTTTTGACCCATAGCTATTGTATGGAGAAACTAAAAATTATTAATTCAATATATGAAACAAATTATATCATATTCTAAAACTTTATGTTGGGTCTTACTTCCTGTTCGGGTTGTAAGCAAATGTATTATTAATGCTCAATTGTTGTGGATGAGGAAGGTGTGACTGAAAAAGTTTACCAAAATTTAAGGGGATGTAGTGGGATGTAGTTTAATCAAAACCAGCCTCAATACACCCAAGCGGGATTCAATACCCCAACAATCACGTCACTGGAAAACCAGATTAAACCAAATTAAATCTATAGCAAGTATCCATCAGCTTGTGTTTATAACAATAGTTAAAATACTCAAAATTAATAACAGTACATGAAATTTTTAAATAGTTACAAGTTTTGGGAAAATTTTTATTATTGTATGTCAGTAATCATTAATGTTTATTAGTTTAAAACAATATTAGAGAACAATCTAGATATAACTAATAATAATAATAATAAGCTAAAAATCACTCTCATATAAATGAATAATATCTGTTAGTTTTATAAATAATCAATAGCGATCATATTTTTCTATTTCAGCTATATTTTTTTTATAGATAATGCACAATAATTATGCACAATGCGATCTTAAATGTGTCTAAAAAATACAATATTTCAATATTTAATATAATCTAGGATTATTGTTCAGTAAAAAATATTCGATTGTATTTCCAAAGAAACGTTTGAACATTATCCCTCTTGAACCTCATTACTATGTATACATACATAATTATGTGCAATACTACATGTTTGTATATACTCTTTAGTACATAGTAATGAGGTTAAAGGGGACTATTGTTCAAATATTACTTTGAAAACCCTAAAATATACATATTTGTCAAATGCAAAAGTCAAAGTAATTCTCTATCTTAATCCGTTCAGTTGAGTAATATTCTCTGTCATTCTACGGATCATACGTCATTTATAAATAATTTAAAATAAATGAGTCAAAGTTTCAGGTTAGTACACTAAAAAAAAAGGTTTAGTTACTCCACAAATTAAAATAAGATTGCTAGACACACTAGAAGTATTTGTAAGTCGCTATTAAAAAAAAGATATTCTAGTCGCTTTATAAAGAAAAGAATGCCGGTCATTATACAAAGTAAAGCAAGCTAGTCTAAAATTAAAGAATGAAGGAGGCAATATCATGGATTGAAGGAGGGAAGTTTGGCCTTACGTACAGAAGCCGCTTCATAAAGTAAAGAATTAGTCTCAGTTGCTTGGAGTATATCGCACAACCACCACCTCCTTCCCTTACCCCCTACCAACCTCTTTTATACCCCCGCTCGCATATCCAATAACTTTCAGACTCACTTTATTTAAACACAGAACAGAAAAGAGGAGAGCAGACCAATTAAAATAAAAATTCCACAGCTAGGGCTTATCCCCTTCGCGCCGCAAACTGTGATGTTTAAGAAGATTCCCTTCATTTCCCCTCTTTATTTCAATGGCAAAGAAGTGAAGAGGTGCATATATAGCTATACACAAGACAACATTCCAAGAGAAAGAGAATTGGGTTTTACACGTCAGCTACTAAACTGTTTTCCTTCCCCTCAAAGTAGCATGATGGGACATCTTCTGCTCGGCGCCCATTCAGCCGAGACATGAACGCACTAGTGGAAAAGAAACACACTTTCCGAGCGCCACAGAGAAAAAAAAAAAGAAACAATCGGGAAGAAAACATATTCCCCAAGCTATTCTGTGAAACCGTCTCATTTACAAATAAATACGAAACAGGCTTGGTTAGCATAGGTTTCTGCTATTTTCTTTTATTTTGCTTCTTTCCTTATAGATACAAAAGTTTACAAATGGAATTTTTTAGTTTGATAAATAGAGAAATTTAAAATAATTAAAAGAATAGTATTATTACCTGGTACAAGCATGCAGTAATATAATAAAACTAGTTGTTCGTTACAGTAATGGCTGCAGATTATTGCACTAGATTGTATTTTAAACCTTTTATTGGGAAAGGATCTATATAATAAGCCCTCACTCACATTTTAGCTAAACGTTTATTCGTCAAAGGCTAATGACTTTACTTAGATATTTAGTTTTCAGTGTTTAATTTTAATAAAAATATAAATTTCTCCCCCTTCATGTCCCGATGATAACTTTAAAATGACCCTTCTCTCAGATATCCGTATATTCATTGCACCAAACCACTAAAGTAACGATTGAACTGATATTATTTTTAAACAAAGATAAATATTTTATTTACCAATATATAGATATACACAAATTATGGCTTCCGAGGTGATGTAAATAAAGAATGATTGTACAGATAAACCACTGCCCACACAGAAGGAAAAGATGGAAAATTCGCCAGGAAAATTGGGTTTTAGTTTTAGGTTACTATTCTTACCCGCATCCTAGTTCTCTAATATTTAAAATGACTGTTACTATTCGTTTGTCAAAATCTATTCAGCCGATTCCTCGTAATTTCTACTATTGGAAACGAGCTTCTCAAATAATAATTATTAAGATATATGTTAGAGGGAGTGATAATATGGGATAGTGAAAATGAGAGTGTAAGTGTTTGAGTGTGTGATTGTGTAAGTGTGGGTGAGTGTGAAAATGAAAGTGTGAGTATGAGAAAATAAGCGTAAGAGGCTGATAATGAGCAATTGAGAGAGATACAGTAAGTGTGAGCGAGAGAGAAATACTGGGAGAAGAGAAAAAGAGTGTGTGTAGGAGGATAAATAGTGTGTGTGAGAGAGAAAGAGAATATGTAAGGGAGAATACGTGATTTAGTTTGTGAGTATATATATGTGTGTGTGTGTGTGTGTGTGTGAAGGAGAGAGTTACAATTTTGAGAGAGATATTGAGTGAAAGAGAAATAAAGTGTGAGGGAGTGAGAGAGAGAGTTAAAAATAGAAGGTTAGAGAGGGAGAGTTTAGTTTAGAGAGAGAAAATTAGAAAAAGAGTTATGGAGAGAAATTAAGAGAGTGAGTTTTAGTGAGAGAGTGGGTTTGAGAAAGAGTGAGCTTGATATAGAGAAAGCGAGATGGGGTTAGTGAGAGTGAGATAGAGAGAGTTTGTTGATTGAGGGAGTTTGAGAGATATCGTTTGTGAAAGAGCTTTCAGGTGATAGAACATTCGAGAGAAAGAGCGTTTGGGAGAATGATTAAAAGAGAGATTATAATAAAGATAGTGTGAAAGAAATTGTGTGATAAAGAGTGTATTTGAGGGTAGAGAGTGTGTGAGAGAGAGAGAATGAGAAAAGATTATATTATAGAGAGAATTTTATAAAATGAGTGTGTGTGTGTGTGTGTGTGTGTGTGTGTGTGTGTGTGTGTGTGGGAATAGAGTGTGAGAGAGTGTGTGAGAGAGTGAGAAAGTCTGATAGCGAGAGAGAATGCGAAAATATAGATGTGGTACTCAAATATTAGGGTTCTTTGAAATATCATTCCTAAAAATTAAGTATCACCATGGAAAGATTACTGAACTTACTGTATTTGTAAGAATGTGAAAAGATAGATGCAAAACATTTTTTTCAAATATTATATCCTCACAATTAAGCAATATAATTAAAACATAGCTTAACTTATGTATTTGTATTGTGTTACTATTTGATAAAATGAACAACAAAACCCATTATTTGAAAAAAAATGAAAGCTCATGCTTGATAGTTAAAGTGGCTATTTTTTAAAACATAATTCAAGATCATTTTATCGTTTTTGAGCTTATAATACGTACCTTAACATATTTAAGCATCATTTTATCATACGCAAAACAAAACGTAGACAATATTTTCACTAACCTAACAATTTAACGTTTTAATTTTCAAATTATGCTCAATATTATTAATTTAGATGTTAATTGACGATAACATTCCAATAAAAAAAGAAATGTTTCCCCAGTTATGGAATCACAATTAAGATGTTTTGTGACCAGCATCCAAAGAGAAATATTCAATCAAAGAGAAAGTTTTGATGTGTTCGGACCAACAAATGAATATCAAGTTATTATTTTTTAGCCAAAGAGATACATTTTATTTAGAGATTTACAGCCTTGCAGAAAATAACAATTTTCATGGTAATTAAACAAGGAATGAAAAATTGAAAACTATATGTGAAAATCTGGTGAAAAACTACTATTTGTCCTGACATCCTGGACTCCTAACCGTTTAAGTGAGTGGTCATTTGTCCAAATCTGTTCAGTCGTTTCCTCTTAATTTCTATTACCGGAAACTGGCTTATAAAATTATATATAAGACTAGAGAACCAAATAGGATTTAAATAAAGTGTAAAAAGGTAAGAAACTGTTCTGTATTATCAACCAATCATTAAGTTTGTTTACTGAACATTTTATAGTCCAAGTCCCTGATTGTGGTGGACTTGTATGGACAGATATGAAAATATAGTTTTGGGAAGCAAATTATGAAAGCCACACATAAGTCATTAATAATAGATTTTATTAATGCAAATGAAGGGAAAAGTCTCCAAGCTGAGGAGGATATAATCTCGTATAGCAGAAGGTGGATGATAAAAGCCTATTTGAATAGTTCTACCCCCGAGATTTGCTTATAACTTGATGCTAATATAAATGTAAATATTGTGTGTGTTTCTCACCAGGAACTTTAACATACAAGTAAAGGAATACTTTGTATTTCTTGACCAAATTATATTATTTAATTTGTGAAATTTAAAGAAGCTCACTAAGTTCAACATTTCTAACTACAGTATACACGTAGTACATTTGGAATAATATAATTGTTTCCTCCAAGATTTCTTAAGTTTATTAAGCTTACTCTTAAATCGATTTTGACTTAATGGTGACTAATATAAAATGAGGAGAATAATCATTCATGCAATAAATAAAGAGACAAAATAATAGATATAAAAAGTAGTTCTTAAAACATAATAAAATAATATTCACGAAATTATTATTATTATTAGCACCGCGTCTTACTACCCGTTCGGGTTATACGCACTTACGCTAATGTGTAATGGTAGGGTGATTGTGAGATGAAATGGAGGACCTAAAGTTTTACGTGGAATCCGAACCACGGTGGAGGCCTGGCATTCCCCACACTCACAAGATGTCTTGTCAGAGGTGAAGGAAGGGTTTGGTAATCAGATAAATCTTTGCCGGGACCGAGGATTGAACCCCGGCCGCCAGCACAGAAGTTTGACTATGAATCCCTATGTTCAATAAATATTTCTAATAACTTGAAAAGGTTGACTGATAAGAAGAGATGATAATAGGGCTCACAGCCTCATAAGCACATTTCACATTAGCCTTACAACATAGCATTTAGAGAAAATGTGGTATATATTATCAGTAAAACTGACCAAATCTAATAAAAGTCCTAAAATTTGTGTAACCAGAAATAATAGACAAAGTAAGTTAAATGTTAAATACATAATAATATAGAAAAAGAGCTAAAAACAATATGTATAGCCTTAAAACGTGTATTAGTGCTTTTTTAACCTGAATGAAACACGTTAAAATATTTTTATAAGTTTTTCAGAAACTCTGTAACAATCTTTAAAACATTTTAATGGTTTAATTATTTCAAATATAAAAATTAATATTCTAACTTACTAACATTCTGAGTTTTTAACTATCTTCACCTACAAAAATGAGTTTTGAAACTCTAATATACAGTTTTAACAACACTGTTCTAGGAATAAACAAAATTTTGATGTTTTCACACAAAAATGTCTACAGACGGAAAAAGTTAAACACGCCAATGTATATACATTTTAACAAATTAAGTGACCTCGTAGCATAGGCTACACGATACACAGATCGTGAAAATGGTATTATCTAACACGGGCACCATGCATTAACTACATGGGTGGCGCATTTATCGCTAATTTGGAGAACAAATGTAGCTAATTTTAACTCATTGGTGTAAACTGCGCACTAAATAGATTGTCCACAAAATCTAAGGATGAAGCAACTATTTTTTTCATTTCTTCATTTTGACTTTTATTTTACCTCAAAAAATTGGTTAATATGTTTTGATATTGTGGTTTGTTTCATAAATTAACATAAATGCAAATTTTTATTAAAGGATGGAATCTTGTTCAATGTTACTGGTCGTGAGAATAATACATAAATATCCAAACAATTTTTCCAAGCCCTTTGTCACCGTGACCCCTGGAATAAACAGGGAATAGGGGGGAGGGGGGAGATTTACCCCTTATCCCCATCAGTTCAGTTACTTATGTTATGCTAAATTATATATATATATAAATAAAATAAATAATTATATATATATATATATATATATATAAAGTCTATAATTTGAAAAATTTGTTCAAATTAATATTTTCTTGTAATAATACCCTATAAAGTCTAAGATTGTCTAAATTTCTTTTCAGTTTATTTGAACGATAAAAGTGTGATTGTATTCAGTATTTTAATTTGAAATAATTTATAGTGAAAAGGAACATTCTATACGTATAGCGTAAGAGAGAAAATTAATATATTTTGTATACAAAATATCATTTTGGTGTGCCCACAGCGTAGACATCAGTATAGCAAGGTCTGATTTTCCGATGACGGGACTGTCGGGAGTGGTATCCTGGCCAGTTATACAGAGATATCTTTTCATAAAAGGTTTTCCACTCGCCATACACATATATTTGGGTACACATCCTATACGTTCTACCTTAATCATTCCTATGACATATATGTAAATTTACGGAAAGCCAAGAGGGATAGAATGCCACAGTACATGTAAGAAAATATGCATTTTAATTGTTATTTTAATCAATAAATTAAATATTTGTTAAATAATTAGCAAACGATTGACTTATTTGTTCTATGCTAGAAGATTAAGTTATATGATTTTATGAATACACATGTTTGATTGGTCAAAGTATTTGAACTTTGAGATAGTCGATATCTCTTCAAAAGAAATTCAAATATTATTTTATAGACTTTCCAATATCAGAAGAGAATATAATATTAAAACACCAACTTCTGTGGCCACATGTTCTAAGCCGTCACTCCCGCAATACAGAATGTTCGGAAAACCATAGCCCAAACTGCGCATATAGTTTGTTTGAACCAAAAGTAATAAAACATTCTTGTACACCTATATCCGGAAAACTAAATTAATATCATTAAATTGTGTTAAAAGTTTCGGCGTATAGCGTCGGGAGAACATAGCTTTTCAAGAATGAGTATATAACGGTTTGCATAGGGGTCAGGCGCGTGTCACTACACACCTCGACATCTTGGAGTTCAGCAGCGGAACATACCACAATTATTAATAATAAGCAACACAACAGTTCATATAGAAATTCGAATACTTTCTAAGGGTCATCATTAACGGTCCTGTCTAATCGAAAGTGCTTGCCATTATTAAATGTGCAGTGCTGCCCGCCTGACTCTTATGCAACTTGTAAACGCATGTTTGACAGCTTTGCTCTCCCGGTGTTGTATGCCGAAACTTTGAACACAATTTAATGGTATTAGCGTAGATTTTCGGATGTAAGTGTACAGAGATTTTGTATTAATTTTCAAACAAGCTGTATGGGCAGTTTGGGCCAAGAGTTTCCAAACACCCCGTATACTAGATTGCCAATGATCGGGATATCGGGGTTCAAATCCCGGTTGGGTGTCGTGAGGGCGGTTTTCTAAAAATTGTGTCACACGCTCTTTCTTTACATAAATGTGGGAACAATTCCTTTAAATCCAACCTTTCTCATCCTCTAGCTCACTAGCGTAAGTAGTACATGTGCGTAAAATCTGAACAGGTAGTGAGACGCGGTGCTACAAAATAGTAATAATAAAAACCTGATTTTTTTTAGCACCACGTCCTAATATACTTCCGGGTAATACGCTTATGTACTAAATCACGGTGATGGTTTTAGGGATTAGGAAGGCTTTATCTAAAGGTAGTGTACCCTGATTTGTGTGGAGGGAGAGTGGAAAACCACTTAGGAAATACCACCCCCAGTACACCCAACTGAGATTAGAACCTCGATCTCACCGTCATCGGCAGTCTAGTCTACTGTGATGGTAGCACGTTAGACCACGCGGCCACCGAGGTGAGTTTAATTTTTTTTTACATAATATATATTAATGGGATTTAACTCAGCCGCTTTGGACGATTTTTCTTGAGCAATTAAAATCCATATCACAAAATCCTTCAAGTATAGCCGTTTGTCCCGTGTCGATTATGACATATAAAATTACCCTGTAAAAGTTTGTGAAAATACCTTTCCTGGCAAAATTGGTAGGCCCTCTCGCTCTCACTCATAGAAATTCTCGTGTAATGATATAATCAATCAGTTCAGAAAGTGCACGTTAATGACATAATAATAAATTATATATAGGCTATTTATGAATCAGAACTAAATAACTAGAGCCCGGATTTTTGTGTAGTATTAACCTACACAATATGTATCAAAATCGGTTAAAATATGTAGTAAAATTTGTAATATTGTAAACATATTTGATTAAATATGTAATAATGTTAAAATATGTAACATTGATCAAACCTTATACAACCCAGTTTATAATAAATACATATAGGCCTATTATTGAACAGAATTGAATTTTATTGTTGCAAATTTCTAAAGAAAGTAATAGAAAAACACTTTTCTAAATATACCTACACACAGTTAATGTTTTAGCTAGATGTATTTATTACCTTATTAGTTTGTTTTACACCAAGAAATTTCCCTCTAATAGATAGACTTCAAATAAATGGCATAGTATAACCAATTTTAGAAACATACTAATACTACAATACATGTCCAAAAGAGGACTCAGGATTAGCACATTTCCTGTTTAGTTGCACAGTGAACTACAAGGTGTTTTTCAATATTCTTTGAATTAATGTTTGTCTTCTATCAGATAAAATGTTTTTATACGAAGAGAAGCTTCCTTTTAGATCACAAGAAGGGAGCTTATTTAAATAAAGGAATTTTTCCTACATAAATTCCTTCAGGTGGATAAACAACTTTATCACTTAGCACTTTGAACACACACATTTAAAGTACTCCGGGTTTATATTCAAAAAAGCCTTGAATTTTGCTTTAACTTGTATTCCTATGTCCCCTGGCACTGCACAAATTGCCTTTGTTAAATTTTCCATTAAATTCATTGATTTTTGGAAAGAGATTCCTGATTATTCTAGCTTCTTGAAGGCACTTGGAAACCAGCCGAAGTTGATTTTGATTTAAACACATCCTGAGATTCACGTAAGGAAATGGCTGATTCTGATTGGAACGTGTTCACTACTGAATGGACTTCTTTGAAATGAATACAATAAAAGTTCACTGTTTTTACCCAGGTAATCCACCTTGTAATGGCACTTGTGTGAGATTATCTCTTTAAACCTGAATTATTCGCGGTACTTTCATGAATACTATTTTAGTTGACGGTATTAGCTTATTTACATTAGGGAAGTTACCTCTTACTTCTTTGGCAATACGCTGTAGCGCATGGGCCAGACACGCGAAATGAATCAGGTTTGGGTAGAAGACTTTGAGAGCCGTTGCAACTTTTATCATGTAGGTGGAGGCGTCTGAGTACAGGAGAAACACCTTCTCCTCGCTCACACCCTTCAGCCATAGCACTTTCAGTCCATCATTGACGAACCTTGCGATCGTACTGTTATTAGATTGCTCTAGCACCTTCTAGTAAATCAGAAATGGTTTTGATAGGGCTTCAGAATACAATTTCACTACTATGAGATTGGCTATGTAGCGTTCCATGGCATCTGTTGTTTAATCGACAGCAACATTACCATAGAAGTCACAAATTTCATTTCGTATGTTTCTTCGTAACATACAAGTAGTTTTTTCTGAGTGTGGACTCATCTGGAACATTTCTATTGAAATTCTCCTCCGGAATGTGCGAAACTGTGGGACTTGGAGTTTATACCATGGAATATATGCTGCTACCATTGCAACGCACAGCTCTTTAAAGAATTCATTTTTCGAAGAGGAAGCTCCTTGTCCCATCTGATTGAGCAAAACTTGATTCTTAGAAGACTGTAGCTGCTTTTTCCGGTTGTGAAGAGCACTTTTTAAGTGTTGTTCCAACTGTGAATTCATGGAAGAGCCTATCTTCTTGTCATATACTTGGCAAACAACAATATTCCCATCAGTTGTAAAAACTTCATGCATTTTTATCAATGAATGTATCTTTAATGACAGCGACGATGGCACTGGTGCTATTTTTAGACAACACCTCTCGTCTATCCCTTGCACTCTATTAACTGATACTTGGTGGACTAACTAAAGGTATGAATCTGTGGTTTAAATAAACATTGGGGCTGAGGGGGAAGCTTGAAATGCAATTGTGTGTGGAGGTTTGTCATCAGGAATTCTTGGAAAATTTTCTTGGTCTGACAGATGATGTAATATTTTCTGGCTCCACTGTCCAAACCTCCTTGAAAACAAATGAGAGTCAGACCACTCTAGATATGTCACTTTCCTAGATTTTATTCCGAGCTTAAATGTTTGACCTAGACTTGCTAGATGGTATTAATACTACGCCTACACCTTTAGACATGATTGGTCTGATTTGGTTGACTGAAAATAATTGACACATAATTTAGAATAATAAAATAATAATAATAACACGATTAAAGAGATGCAAAATATTTAGTTTTATGTAATATCGTCAAAAATATGTAGGATTCAGTAAAATATGTAAAAATATGTAAGCACACAAGCAACCTATTTTACTGACATTTCACTTTTCCCATTTTTAGCTGGCAGGGTAGAAATATGTAATTACATACAAATCTAGGCTCTAAAAATAACTTAAATTTTTCATTTCAGTTATATTATTAAGGCATGGTAAAATATAAGGTAATGTAAAAGAAATGTACCCACATTTGCATTGTGAGAGAGTGGGAAACCTTCTAGGAAATTATATTCTCCTTACACTCAGCAGGAACTCAAACCCACACCTTCCTGTACCCGAAACATCATAAATTAAGAGTCTGGCATATTGTGTGTAAGTTTGAAGTGAGTTAAAAACAAAATTTTCTTGCTTAATTACAAACATTCTGTTTCAAATCTACAAACTGACCAAGTTATGTCTACACAAGCTTGATTGGATATTGATTCAGAATCTTGGGTTTTGAGGACAATCTGGCCGCATAGGAGGTGTTTGTGCAGTATTCAGGGTAAACAGTTTGTTCTACAGGTAAATGAAGTTACATTTTCTCGCTATTCAACTTTCTCTTCTAGTTATCTTTAAATCGTTTAGTAGCTAAACTCTGTAATAATATTATAGCATAAAAGTGACAAAAAAGTTAAGGCAATTTTTAAAAATCAGTTGTTCAACGTGCAGTTTTTAGGCAAGGTAATTATATCCACATATGACCACCAAAATAACTTAAACTAAGGACCAAGAACATGAAACTCCTCCTAATGACAACAGTTCACTACCTGAATGTTAATATCTATTCATTTAATTTATGTTGTCATTCGAGGGAACTTTATAATCTTGTCAAGGTGACCTGGCGGTCTAGGGGTAAGGTGTCAGACTTCTGTGCTGGCGGCCGGGGTTCGATCCTCGGTCCCGGAAAGATTTATCTGATTACCAAACCCTTCCTTAACCTCTGGCAAGACATCTTGTGAATGTGAGGAATGCCAGGCCTCCACCGTGGTTCGGATTCCACGTTAAACTGTAGGTCCTCCACTTCATCTCCCAATCACCCTACCATTACACATTAGCGTAAGTGCGTATAACCCGAACGGGTAGTAAGACGCGGTGCTAATAATAATATAATCTTGTCAGACACCTTAGCTCAGATGGTAGCGTGTCTGTTTACTGAAATAAGATTCCTGGGTTCGATTCCAGGCTTAGCCGAAAAAAACATATTTGATTAAATGTGGGTTTCCTCTTTCACGGTGATCAATTAACGGTCAAGGGCCTTGGTTGTGTGTTTGTTTTAGATTTAAGGTAGTTTATTAGACGTGTGATGATTTAATAAGTCTGTTCAGAAAATACACTTTAAATACCCCAAATAATTATAAAAAAAAACTTTATAAGGTCAGCTCCTAATCATTCCGCAACCATTAATCGATGTTCGGATGTATTGAGGGTAATTTTCCTTAAATGTTCTACCACTTTACAACACCACAAATGTGGGTACATTTGCTTTAAAATTCTACCGTACTCAGTCCTACCCCATTAACGTAATCTATATTCATGTGTAGCCCGATTCAGGGGTGGAACGTTCTTAAGGCATCATTCTCGTGTTAGACTGGCCTGCTGATGACACGGATGTAGGGGTTCGAATCCTGGTCGGGTCTACTGAGGATTGTTTTCCTAAATGGTCGCCCACTCCCCTTACGCGCCAATGTAGGTAGATTAGCTCTAAAATGCTTCCTTCCTCATCTCTACCCTATTATTTATGCGGTGAAACATGTGCGCCAAACGAGTAGTCAAAAGGAGTGAAAAGAAAATTAGGTTTACCGGTTATGTAGAGGTCATGTGTCAAATTATGGAAGAGGCTACTGAAGAAGGTTGTTCCTAAATATTTTTACACTTTTCTTGGATGGAAATGCAAGGAAATGCCATTAAAAAGATCTGCCTTAGTCATCTCTACCTCAAATGTATTTAATTTGGACAGGAAGTATTATTCTTAGTACCCAGTGAAGGAGAGGTCAGAATTAGAATCATAGCTTAGCATATTGAGGGTAGTTTTTACTCAAATTGAGTCTCACTCCCCTACTCCTTCCACACTAATGCAAATACATTTCCTCAAAAACTCCACCGTACTTCTCCACACCCCACTACCGTAATGATTATGCCTATGGTCCAGAAGAGTAGTAATAATATGCGTTAAAAAAAAGTTTGCTAGGCTGTGAGGGAAGTTGTATTTAAAATACCGGTGACCTGGCGGTCTAGGGGTAAGGTGCCAGGCAGACTTCTGTGCTGGAAGCCGGGGTTCAATCCTTGGTCCCGGCACAGATTTATCTGATTACCAAACCCTTCCTTCACCTCTGACAAGACATCTTGTGAATGTGGGGAGTGACAGACCTCCACCGTGGTTTGGATTCCACGTTAAACTGTAGGTCCTCCATTTCATCCCACAATCACCCTACCATTACACATTAGCGTAAGTGCGTATAACCCGAACGGGTAGTAAGACGCGGTGCTAATAATAATAATAATTTAAAATACCAGCTGGATGTATTGTGGGTGTTTTTTCCTACATGGTTTCTACTATCCTCCAACGCCAATATGAGTACATTTCCCTTAAATTCTTCCTCGTGCGTATCTTATTTGCACAATTATTAAAATGATTATGGCAAGAACGCTGAGTAAGACGTGGCGGAAAAAGCTCTCAGACTAATAACAAAAGCTTCAAGTCAAGCTTACACAGCACTTAGCTATCTACTAGTTCAATAGAATGGTGAACACTTATAAAAATTTAAGTCTAGTTTTAAGAGCCACCACGAATCGATCTAGAGTTGAATAGACCTGTGTATCAACCTCTGTAACTATTTAGACACCAGTATGGCATTAAATTTATTAATAATGTGAGCATAAAGCAGTCTTCCTATCAAATTTTCATGTGAAAGGAACTTGTTCTAATGGGAGAAGTTGGCTATTTGTTATTCTTGCTGGCGGTGAGGAAATTGGTTGGCAACAGAGCAAGGCACGTACAACAGGCAAAGTGCTCGCAAGGAAAGATTGGTTGGATGACAAGAAAAGATGGGTGGTTTCCTGAGGCATTTCCACGGGACAGGCTGACATTGGTGTGATGGACATGTTTTGACGGCTTGTTTTGATACATTGCCACC
>CABEEJ010000976.1:145615-193552 GCA_901482245.1 Timema douglasi | reverse complement strand
CTGGTTGTGAAAATTAAAGCTTTACTCTGATGTTGGCAGGAAGATGGTATCTGATAGTTACCAAAGTTACTAGAACAATTTTAATATATTCGTATATTAAGTCATGCTATCTGCCTGTAGCTGTAAATTTTTATGGATATTATCTTTAAGGCCTACCTATAAAATAACACAAAAATATAATGAAGTGTAATCAATGTTGGCAGCAAAGAAATATTTTTGAATTTCCTAAAGTGTTTTCTTCCAACAAAATTCAGGGTATATGTATAATTTATAAGACATGACTGTCTCGTATTCAACACAGCTAAACAAATACCACAAATACATACAAATTAGCATATTACCGTAACAACATATATATTATGTGTGTACAGTAGCCCCATGGCTTCTTTGGTGTTGACTGACAGATAACAGCTGACTTCTGAAAGTCAACATTTAGGTACATACCTAAATTTTGACTGCCAAACGTGACAGCTGCTAAACACATGTTTTTGCAGATAATCTGGCTCGGCGTAGGGATACGTAATTTGGTCTGGTAGCTTTTTAAAACTGTCAGTCAGCACCAAAGAAGCCATGGGGCTACTGTATGTTTTGTGTGTCTAAATAAAATACAGGGGAATGATAGCTTTGAAGATGAATGAAAAATTGTCATTTTGGTTCATTCGAAAATGCTTCAAACTGTTTCAATGGATAAATATTTATATTGTGTATATTGTTGATACAAAATAAAATGTGTGTTGCAGGGAATGAAACTATTTTAAATCCTCTAGAGGAATTATGCTTTCAATAGTAACAAGAACCCACTTCAGTGGCCGTGTGGTCTAACGCGGCACCCATGCAGTAGACTAGACTGTCGATGTCGGGGAGGTTCATATCTAGGTCGGAGTACTAAGGGTCTTTTTCTCCAAAATGGTTTTCCACTCTACCTCCACATAAATGCGGGTACACTTTCTTTTAAATATAGCCTTCCTAATCCCGAAAGCCATTAGCGTAATTAGTATATAGGCGTATAATCTGAACGGGTAGTAAGACGCGGGGCAAGAAAAAAATTTGTACATTATAATAGTACAATCGACTTCACAACTTATTTTAATTTTTTAGCGCAATAATAATATTGCTAGCTCTCTCTACTTCTAAAGTGGGAAATGAACCATAAATTAATTTTGATAATTACTGGTGAAAACTGGGGAAATGATAAACAGATATATATATATAGTACCGCATCTTACTACCAGTTCGGGCTATTCGTTTATATAATAATTTGTAATTATGCTAATGGTATTAAGGATCAGGAATATTATATTTATAGGAAGTGTACCCGCATTTGCGTGAAGGGATTTTGGGGGGAAAACCTTTCTCCCCGTCATCAGCAGTATATTCTTCTGCAAGAGTACAACTTTACACCATGCGGCCAACCAAGCGGTTCGAAAAATATTTATATTTAAAAATATACTTTTTTAAACCAACAATAATAATTGCTAAAGTTTTAAACTTTTAGATTTATCTATCTTTCTATTTAATTGATTAGTTAATGAATCTGCAGTTGAGACAGTACAAGGGAATGATATTTCACAAAAATAAAAAATAACTTTAAAACTTAAAACTAGTAGAAAGAAAGTAATGTTGGGAGCAAATCAACACTACTCAACCCAATAAAACTTTAAAAAATATAACATACAGGTGGGATTTTTTTTAAATAATAGTACACACACATCAATAACTCCCAATCAATAATCATTCTAGAGTTCATTCAACTCAATAATATTGCAATAGTCTTTTTACATTTATATTTTACAAGCAAGTCAATTCCTAAAGTGTTACTTGATCTTTTTTTTGTCCAACTAATCGTTAGGGTTATACGCTAAAACAATATTTAATTAATGCATAAACACGTTTTATCTCTGCTAAGGTTTCGAAGGAAGGCCTATTTTTAAAAAGTAAATTATGTTTCATAAGGCAGCAAACTAAATAAATATACAATATTTATATTTTATCATGTCAGTGAAAAGTAAATTTGATTCTTAATTAGATTGCATATTATGCACCACATAACTCTAAAAAAATAAATTTAAACTTTGTTTAAAATGTATAAGAACTAAAGAAAAAAAGTTTCAAAGTCGACCAAGACACTTTGTTTGGTATCTTCATATGTTTAATACATCTCTTTCAATATTTGTAAATATTTATTGAAGTGTAGATGCATTTAAAAATCACAATTAGGACAAGGTTTGATAATTGCAGTGAATGAACTAACTTCTTGATAAATATTTGTTATACAGATTTAACAGACAAAGAAACAACAACACACATTTCACAAATTATACTTTTTCCTTTAAACAAACATTTTTGTCAAGACTCTGGTAACAGGAAAGCAGAAGCGTAGGGAGGTAGCTAAAGTGAAGGATTTGAGGAGAACACACTGACCTGTCGCTTCCCGACTGAAAGTGCCAGTCAAACAAAAACATACTGTCAGCGAGGAAAAACAACACGATACGAGGCGGTGAGGGGAGAAGTAAAGAGGTAAGGAAGGTGGCTTACACACGGCTGTCACCCTATACTCATGACGTCACAAGAAACACAAGAATGCTCTTAAAAACTTCAGGACATGCCTGCTGTTGCTGCCACCCTTGTCTTTACGAGTGCCGACAAGATCAATAGCAACGGGACAAGTAAAACAACAATTCAAGATAAAAAATAAGGAAATGCTGATGTCTCCAAAGTAAATAAATAAACAAATATATCCAGAGTTACAAGGGGAAGAGAAGAACCACTTTAATCAAATCACGAGTCCGCTTGAAATGCCCCTATTTTAAAAAGTGAACTCTAGACTATCGTCGACGAGGTAAGAAGGATGAAAAGTTATTATAAGAAAAAGGGTTAAACTTTGAAAACTTTAAACCACTTTCCTAAAGAGTTCAAAGGAAGGGAACTGAAAAGGATACTTCTATCCTAGTTAAATATTCGTTTGAAATAACACATACATTTTTTGTACTCGTAAAATGTGAATAACCACATTTTCTTACTAATAATCTCTTAAACATTCGGGGATGGAATATTAGAATTTAAAAATCAGAATTTGACGAGTCTTTCTATTGAGTATATGGATTTAAAACAAACAAAAAAGTATAATATTATTCATAAGAACGTTTTAGCTGATAATTAAATCATATGGATGTTTTTTGTAAATTTTTTATGGTTTAAAATTTCAAGGTACGTTGTAATAATAAGCGAAAATAGGTATAGGAAAATATTTGTTGTGATCTAATATCATACCCACCTCGGTGGCGTAGTTGGCTAACGCGCCTGTCGTGTTAAGCTCGACTTCTGAGGACGGGGAGATCGAGGTTCGAATCTCGGTCGGGTGAACAAAGGTGGTTTCCCTAAATGGTTTTACACTCTCCCTCCACGCAAATGCGGGTTCACTTCCTCTATTTAAACCTTCTCAATTCCTAATCCCTTAGAGTAATTAGTACTTAAAGCATATAACCCGAACGGGTAGTAGGACGCGGTGCTAAATATTATTATTATTCTAATATCATCTAATTTTAAGTTAGAGAGATGAGTTTATTTCACTCCTATAACACTATAGATTAATAAGAAGCAATGAAATGATTACCTGTTTTAGATGTAACATTTTCCGTAATTGAATTTCAAAGTCAGTTATTTAATTATATTCATATAGAAGAAGAAGAATTCGACCAAAAAGTCTAAATAGAAGGTTAATTTGAACATATGTTTTATTTGTTTTTTTAGTATTACTATTTTTACTTCATTTTGTTTTTATAATTTATCATAAGACTTACTATATAATGCTATGAAAATAATATACACATTTTCATATTCTATTATAACTAATAGGTGCGAAATAAGTGATTACATATTGTTTCCACGATTGTTTATTTAGGTTTGTTTGTACATTATTATTTTTTGTATTAGGTTTATAATTTTCTCTCGGTAACAAAGACAAGAGTGTATTTTTTTGTGTTACATTCTTGCGACCCTTCGGAGAAAGAAAGTATTGTGACAGTCCAAAATATTCTAATTCTAGATTTTGATTGATTCCAACGTTTTATGACCCACTGACTCGAAAAAGTTGTTTTTGAAATGCATCCTGCGTGTTCAACTTACTCGGAATAGAACTGAAACCATTTTACTGATCAGGTTAAAACTTGGTATTAATAAGGTTTAATAATAATAATAATAATATTTAGCACCATGTCTTACTACCCGTTCGGGTTATACGCTTTAAGTACTAATTACTCTAATGGATTAGGAATTGGGAAGGTTGAATTAGAGGAAGTGAACCCGCATTTGCGTGGAGGTAGAATGGAAAACCATTTAGGAAAAACCACCCTCAGTTCACCCGACCGAAAAAGGTTTAATAAAGTTCCCCAGTGGAATTTTTATTTAGATCCGTGTCTTCGGGCTATACGCTTTTGTACTCAATGCATTAATGGTTTTAGGCATTGGGAAGGCTATATTAGGAGGAATTGTACCCACATGTGCGTCGAAGGATAGTGGAAACCCATTTCGAAACAAACACTCTCAGTACACCAGACCGAGATTCGAACCTTGATCTAACCGTCATCAGCAGTCTAATCTAATGCGAGAGTGACGCCTTAGACCATTCGGCAACATAGGCGGTTTGAAATTATCTATCTACCCTAAAATTAAGGGTAGTTTACTTAAGAGTGGAAAGAGAAAGAATCCATTTTTACTAACATTCGTATCTAGGCAATGTTTTTAACATTACAAACAAAATATTGCATCTGATTTTACCATGAAGATGAATTTAAGGGTACTCTACATAGGCGTACATTTCCAATTTTGTTTATATCTTCGCAACTCTTTGAGATACAAAATAACTTAGATATATCATTGGAAAGTTGAAGGACACTTATGGGTATAAAACTTTTATTTGAAATAATATTTTATAGGTAGGCGACCTGACGGTCTAGGGGTAAGGTGTCAGACTTCTGTGTTGGGGGTCCGGGGTTCAATCCTCGGTCCCAGCACAGATTTATCTGATTGTCAAACCCTTCCTTCACCTCTGACAATACGTGTATTTAATCACAACTTGTGAATGTGTGGAATGCCAGGCCTCCACCGTGGTTCGGATCTCACGTTAAGCTGTAGGTCCTCCATTTCATCTCACAATCACCCTACCATTACATATTAGCGAGTGTATAACCCGCACGGGTATTAAGACGCGGTGCTAATAATAATAATAATAATAATAATAATAATAATAATAACAATAATAATAATATTATTATTATTCTCACCAACTAAGATTTGTATCTTCATCCATACCCATACAATTTATCTTAAATATATTTTTTCTTAAAAAACCTTACTAAGTTATAAACTGGCACATGTTTTTCTAATCTATCAATCAATAGATGGCGTATTTAATGTTTTTTCCTCCATCTGACAAACAATATCGCGATCCCCGGCGGTTTACACGAAACATCTCTTTTCCAAAGAAACCACCTTCCCTCGGGGGCCAAGTCAATAATATTGTTTACAAATTACACGATGCCCGGGGAGGGATTGAGAAGACTTAGGAGTCTCAGGATGGTGAACACCCCCTCCAACGTCACTGAACATAGGTCTAGTCAACGTATTGTTTAGGGCGACGCACGAGTATCAAAGGGATCTCATGTGTGGAAAGTCAAAGAACTCAACTGAGACCGTGGAAGGAAAAAGACATATTCCTTTAAGAAAAAATATTCAAGGTAAAGGCACAGTGATTCGCAAAACAATACTTCTGGAATGAAAAGCTACGTCTCAACCACCGTTATGTTTTCCTTGTTTCTCTACTGTGAACAAATACTTAGTTTAAGGCCCCATACACGCATGCCATGTCTTAGTACTGAGATCAGAATAAATAACAGCTATGGAAATTATCAATAAATAGCTGACAAAGTAGTTACTATGAAATATAAAACGCTTACATAGTCGTGGTGGTTTCATCGTTGTTTTGTGAATGGTTAATTTTACCAATCAAAATAAAATTTATCTAAGAACATGTTACTTGAAAATATAATTTAAAAGTGTATCGTATAATGAGACCTAAACCGGCATAATTATATCTTGTGCACATCCGATTGTTCTTAAACATCACTCAAAACTATGAGATGGTTGCTTTGATAATTACCGCGCACACGGTAATAGCTAAGTTGTACTGCAATCAGTAAGGGAATATCATTCGTTTGTACGGGGCAAGAGAGCGTTTAGATTTTTTAATTTGATTTTTCCAGCCCAGCTCTGCAACACACAATATTAGAGACATATTAATGTTTGGATTGCGTAACCAAAATACCTGAGCGGCAGAACATTTTCAGATAAAGAGCTTGATGAGGCCGTTACATTGATTGATTTACTACCATCAAACGAAAACTAAAACTGTTTTTAGTTTATCCCACCGATCAACGTGTAAACTACATTAGCCAGCCCTCATACTTTTATCCGCCCAAAGCAATGCCTTTTTTTTAGGGGTAGGAAGAATATTTTGTGCTAAAGTGTTTATTTATTAGCTCCTTAACTTATACCCATCGAAATATTTAAAAAAAACCTTTACCAAAACTAAAACCTGTATTTTTCAAATTAGGGTAAAAACGGTAGTAAGGATATCATAAATATTATTGTAAGACCTAATCATTGTAATATTTAATTGTGTATTATTTTCCAATAAGAAAATCTTATGCATTACCTGTATGTGGTGTCACATAAGAAGGCCTATAATATTAATGGTAATACCATTGATATCTAAACACAAACATATTAGCATTGCCGAACATTTACAGCAAGGTCATTCAGCCAAAATTATGAAAAAACATTATTTTTTATTTTAATCGATATTAATATTTATTTATGTAATACAAACCGCGATCTTCGGTATATATTTTCTTTCTTTTCTCCACGTATTTGAAAGGAAGATAACATCATCAGAAACTTACCTGTAACAAACCAAGAATAATGTTCAATTATAAACAAAGAATAATTTCTTTTTAAGTACAAACATACTTTTCAAAACTACATAAACATTTTTCATTTTGCCACCCAATAAGGAAAAGACTGTTTTTCCTAAGGTTTTATTTAATTTCTGCTCTTAAACTAAACTAAATATCAATGGTAAGCCAAAGTAGTGAGTAATGTTTTTGTCTATGAATATACTCGTAACCAATTAATTGTATTCAATAATAACAAGTCTTTAAAGGCCGCACCTACACCATTTAAATTATTTTTAGCATTTTATTTTTTGTATAATCATACTATTTTTTTATATTACAAATTCATACTGTTATCAAAAGCTCTTAGTGATCTTTAACAATATTTATAATGTTATATAAAATTGTTTTGTGCATATATTGAAGATTTAGAATTATAGGAGAAACACTTCAATAAAAATGTTTAGAAAAAAAATTATATAACCATGAAAATAACGTGGAAGGTTTCCAAAAATATTTGTTCTAGAATTATGAGTTTGTAAGTTTTATAAATCATAGCAAATTTCTTATAAAACATAAATACGATGTTGACGTTAAAATTAAGATTAAAAGTGTATTAAACCCGGTTAGGATGAGTATAATAATAAAAAAAATAAACCAAGAGAATTCGCCTAGAGGGATCGAAAAAAATATTTACTTCAGTTCAGACAGACAGGATTGAACCCTGGCATCTATGAGCAGTGCGGCCAACTTTTCACTCGTTCTCTATGTCAACAGCACTTTATGGAAAATAAATGTATAGACTAACTTGTTCTAATGTTGTAGAGCCTGTTAAAAATATAAAATGAATACAATGTTATCATAATTTTTTGAAACTTGTAGAGAAAAAATTCAAGTTTCTGACTCGAGATTTTCAACTCTCGAGATGAACACTGAGTTTTATTTTTTAGATCCTTCTAACATAAGTAGTTTTAATAAAATTCCTCTTTGAGATTTGTGCATTTAAAATGACATCCCAAAAGGGCATATCGTAAAAAGATTCAAGCTTTAAAATCTGTATTAAAAAAATACAACAAACACAAAACACATACTGTTTCTGCATGAAGTAGGTTAGTTCGGAAAATCTTTATATTGTCATATTTTACCACAAGAAGATATTTTACGGTTGACAACGGTGTGATATTTTTGTTTAATTAGCACCGCGTTTTAATACCTCAGGCTATAAGCATTTGTACTAATTACGCTAGTGTATTATGGACGATGAAGGTTGAATTTAGAGGAATTGTACACGTAGTGGCGAGGAGGGAGAATGGTAAAAATCATTTAAAGAAAACCACCCTCCCTACACCCTAGCGGGATTCGAACACCAAACTCTCTGACATCGGAAGTCTAGTCTATTGCGGGAATGACACTAAATCAGGTGTATGATTTATTGATTTAGACAAAGTGGATATTAATTCTGACCAACTGATAACCAAATAAAACCTTGACTCGGTTTCCGTCCGATCACGCACACTGTCCTGTCGTGACTGGTCACGTGTCACGTGTCACATGTCCAGTAAAGGAAATGGAGGATGGTCATTTGGCCAATCATGGGGGCTTTTCGCTATTCTGATTGCAAGGCGCTCAAGATCACAGTGAGGTCCGGTTTTCAATAAAAGAGAAAAGTCTGGATGCAGTCTTGATTTTTAAACTAAAAACAATTTTTAGCACCCTATCATGTTAAGCGCGTATGCAGCAATCATGAATTAAGGATATACATATTTAATTTAGATTAAGTGTACCCTCGTTCGCGTGGAGGGAGAGTTGAAAACCATTTAGGAAAAAACTACTCTCCTTAATCCCAGCCCCCAATCTATCTGTAACCGGTACTTCAGTCTATTGCAAGAGTAATGCCTTGGGACACTCGAACACCGAAGTGGACTAGTAAAAAAACAATATTTAAATTAATAATAATTTGCCAACACGAATTACATGTATGGCATTAAAAAGATATGCTAAAGAATTGTATTATATGTTTAGCGCTATAGTTATTAACAGATTCATTTTAAGTAAAGGAATGGGAAAGGCAGTTTAGAGAATTTGCACCTTCATTAGCATGGAGAGAGGACATGAGAACTTCAGTGACAAACCACTGAGAAACCTACCCTTTACCCTACAGCACCCCCGTCTATCAATCCAACGCACTGAGCCACTTTATTCCAACCGAGTACTTTTCCTCTATTTCATTTTAAACATACGTTTTTTTTACGTGATTTGTACAGTCCACGGATCTCACATCCCACAACAATGTGTTTGTGTGAAATAGCTTTATAAGTTTCAGTGTATTTTAGTTTGACCACGACATGACAGATGACAAACCAAGAAGTATTATAATTTATGTGAACAGCAGAAGCAAACTGGCCCATGTTGTCTGCTTGCCTGTACGTGTTTGCCAACATTCCCGGCAACAAACAACGTGGGCCAGTTTGCTTCTGCTGTTCACAGATATTATTTCAGTTCCTTGTTTGTCATCGTGGCCACCAAAAAGACACTGGAATTTATAGAGATATTTCACACAAACACATTGTTGTGGGATGTGACATCCGTGGACTGTAAAAACGGCGTAAAAAAGGTGAAAAAAAGGGATGTTTATAATTAAATATTAGAAAAGCACTTATTTGGTTAGAATAAAGTGTAAAAAAAAGTTAAAAACTGTTTGTGTGAAATTTCTAAGAGAGCACATTAATTTTTTTTTAAAGCACAATCATTAGCAGCATCCTCCTCGGTAGACATCTTTGATCCGAATGAACTCTGGATGGGAAACAATGTTTCATCATTGTTGTCTGGACACAAAACAATGCTTTTAACTGTTTGAAAGCATTCTGTTTCCCATGTTCACCAACAATTTGCAAACTGTTTGCATACACGGGAAACAGTTTGCAAATTGTCGGCAAACAGTTCCCGATCAAAGTTGGCAAACAATGCTCCCAAGTGAGTACTAGGCTTAAAGTTAAATACTAATACAAAAAGTAAAATTCTATTTCAAATGCTATACATGTATCAGTATTTCCAATTACACCATTTATAACGTCATATAAAACATAGACGTACAGTAACAACAATTGACCAGAACCCTCCATTTGTTTTACATCTAGTTGTAGTGGTGGGCACGCGGATCACGGAATAAAAATCAAGCCCATCTAGTCTGGCTTGTAAGGAAGGTTAGAGTCCAAACCACATACGGGTGTAGCCTAGTTAAGGTGGATTTCCCTATATGTTTCCCACCCTCCCTTAGCACAAATAGGGGCAATTTTTTTCAAAATTCTACCTTCTCCTTTCCTTCTCCATTAGGGTAGTTGAATGTGGATACCCCCTAGGGATACTAAGGAACGGTGCAAAAAAAAAAAATCTTACAACCGTTAAAAGTTACGGATGTATAATACATGGTATGGCGCATGAAATCATGAATGTAGATCTAGTCGTTTTAAGTGTCAGCTTCAGCTGACACCGCCCTTTATTTTGTGTACACAAAATTTAAAATGAAGAATTAATGTAGAAAGCACTTGATACCCTCATTGGAAAAGAAGCCTAGCCTTTCCATTAAAGATCTAATGGATCATACCCAAATTTGTCCAGAAGGTAGGGAAAAGGGAGAGCGGTGTATTTGGTCCACGGGCTCGAGACGGTAGCGAGCACTATCCATATCAATTATACAAATCCATTATCTTGGTTGGTAATCACAGAGGTTGGAATTGGCATCTCACGGCAGAGAGACTTGGAATATTAAACGCGGGCGGAGCTGATGGCAGCAATCTGTTTGCTCACCAGCTGAGAGGATGGTGGTTTAAATCCCGGGCGAAACCCCGTCAAGTGATAATTAATTGTTAAGTCTTCTGCGTCGGCCAATCCCCACTCAAATAGGAGGTATGTAATTATTAGTTTTTACGTTAGAAGATGACATGTTTTAGAACTTTATTCCTATTTCCTTAAAGCAATGATGCATGCTTGTGCAACTAAAAACCATAGGTGTTGAGTATTTATTTTTAATTGACTTTTTGTTTGCATTAATTAAAAAAAAACTTATATAAATATTTTCTATTTATTATATTCCTTAAAATTAGTAAATGTTGTTGGAATTCCACATTTGATAGTTTGTGTTTTTGCGCGGGCATTAGTCAGATTTCAAAGTCTTTGATCGGAGCATAGACTTATCAATCATACAAGACTCAACCTTCATTTATTTTGTTTTTGCATTCCATTAAGCTAGTGAATATATTCTGTACTCCATTCAATCGTCACATCTACACTTCAGGGTAGACCTTCTTAGACAAAGCAAAATTCAATTTATTCTTCGACGTATATATCACCGCGTCTTACTACCTAATTAACTAGACTGCCAAGGATGGGGAGATCAAGGTTCAAATCTCGGTTGAGTGAACTGGGGGTGTTTTTTACTAAATGGTTTTCCACTCTACCTCCTCACAAATGTGGGTTCACTTCCTCTAAATTCAATCTTCCCGATTCCTAACCCATTAGCGTAAGTAGTACTCAAGCGTATAAATCCTAACGGGTGGTAAGATCCGGTAATTTATTACTACCTGTTCAGGCTATATGCATATATGATAATTACTTTAATGGGTAAGGAAAGAAGCATTTTAAAGGTAATCTACCAAGTTTGTGTGGAAGTATAGTGGGTAAATATTTAAGAAAATCTGTCCTTAGTGGACCTGAACGGGATTCGAACCCCGATCTCCCCATCTTAGGTGGGCCAGTTTAACACGAGAGCGACTCCTTAGACCATTCGGCCACTGAAGCGGGTACTTCCCCATATAAGCTGCAAGAGGCTTTCACTTTAAACCACCTATTTCCATTAAGTAAAAACCTTTTAAATATATTTTATATCACCTCCCCTCTTTCACAATTTTAAATAAAGTGCTATATTTTGTGTGACCTTAATTTGAAAATGGTTGTATTTGACGAGGTAACTTCCGCGTGGATCTTTATAACTTTTTAAAAATAATCAACCCTTTAAAATAATGTTAATAAATGCTTGTATCTTGTTTGAGTACACTTAAAATATGAGCTAACTTGGATATTCTTAAGGATGAAATAAATACGTTCAATAATTAAATCTCAAACGATCTTACAGCTCTAAACCGATTCCTTGGCGTTTGACAATTTAAAAATGGTAGTGTGATGTTAGTTTAAAATTGATGTGTGTCTTCTAGTTTGCTTGTAAAGTAAATAGATAGACTACTGAAATAAATGCGTGGTTTTCCACCAATGTCTCGGCAAACTGAAGACACGCGCCGATGTTTTTCGATTAAGTAGTACAGTGTGGACACTCAAGAAGGCGGGAGACGTAGAAAAGGGTCGTAACACTTTGCATCAGCTGCGACGCGAGTTGGGTAAAAGCATCGTTACTAAATGATGAGCATCAAACTGAGTTACCCCCCCTTCCCTCTTTCCATCCCAACAACCGGGACTTTCTCTATCGGCGCTCCTGAGGAAACCCTGTTGAGTTGTTTCTTCGCTGCCCCTTTCAAGACATTACACTGTAACGCTAGCTTTCTCAACACTGCACAGTGATACACTCACTTCAACAAGGTTATAGAATAGTTTTAAGTACAATGTAACTGCCACACTACTGACCGGCGGTACACTCACTTTAACAAGGTTCTAGAATAGTTTTAAGTACAATGCAACGCTAGCCGCCTCACCACTTGACCGGCGGTACACTCACTTTAACAATGTTCTAGAATAATTTTAAGAACAATAAAACGTAAGCCGCCTCACCACTGCCCGGCGGTATACTCTCTTCAACAAGGTTCTAGAACAATTTAAGTACAATACAACGCTAGCTCTCCCAAACCAGCTAAAAGTCTCGTGTGCTGCATTATTAAGCATTATCCTGAAAGGTCTAACCTTTCTCTGTCTTGCGAACGCTGCTGTTAAGTTCGATCCAGTAAATACGTGGAAGCCAAGTAGAGCCGTTGCCAAACCATCACTAAGTTCTTCTGCAACATTTGTAACGTCTATAAACCGTCTTGTGTTATTTTAGGACAATCCAATATCGATTCACAAGTTACAGTTCTGGAAGTGCCTTCGATGATACTCTAGCAAAATAAGAATGTCCGTGCCATTGGCTCGAACAACGATGTTCCTATATGAGCTGCGTAGTGCTATGTAATGAATATGCCAAACTATCCGTGTGTCTGCTTCTTTATGACATTTTAGTTAAGGAATTTATCTGCAGATCATAACATTGTTTGGTGCACTATATCGATAGTGTGTATCTTCAGTACTAGCATACAGTAAACTCTCACCCAGAGGACATACGTATTTAACATTTTTCCATTCATTGCAAATGAAAGCAGGGAGGGAGGACTTTGATTAATTGTTCCTCAAGAACTCCTGAGGTTTGTTTGGAGATTTCTGTTATGGTCCTGTCACTTTTATGTCGCCAGAGAATGATGTTCTACAACGATGGTCATGCTGAATATCCTTTATGTATGGAGTCTCATATACATCGCAAACTAGGTTAGCATCTTTGGTGGTGTGCTGCAAATGTTTTCACACTAGTCTGTATTCGACCTCTGCATAAGTTCTGGAAAACTTCAAGCAATTAATCATAAACATTGCATCATATATGGCAACATAAACTTCCAGTGGATTTTCTTTACTTGGCGTTTAATACACCTCTAATTTGTGCATCAGTTTGCTCTTATCCGTTTCATTTACGGCCCCTCCAATTTGGCACAAAGACAGGGGTACCATTGTTAGAGGAAATTCAATCACTTTTTCAATGTTCCATTTATGAATCACCGCACCCGAAAACATATCCTGTGCAATTCACAGATTATAACTTTGTTTGACTCTTAGTGGGTGTTTGGGTTGAAATGCTAGCACAGTTATTAACAATGTTTCTGGTTATCGGCTTTTTAACACTTTGAAAATCAACAACGTGCATACCTCTGGATTTTTTTAAAGGAACTTGTCCTTTATTTTGGACTCTATGTGAATCATCTTAAGCTTATTGTATAAAATTTTAGAAAAATATTGATTATAATGATTTACAACAGTCTAAGCTCAAGTGATTAAATAAATAAATTTATTTTATCAATTTTTTGTTGCTTTGTGCTCGTTGGTTTTATTGGCATCGAATGGTATGCATAAAATGGTAAATAATGTAATGGTAAAAATACACATTTTTTAAAGTTAAACATTAAAAAAGGCAAAAGCTTACCCGTTACGTAAAACTTTGACATTGTAAACTTTTTTTATCATTAAATCATCTTAAATTTAGAATAATTTAACTTTCTACGATTAACCAGTAAGAAGTTAGAGAAGATGTAAATATGACATGGCAGCTATATTTATGACGTCATATTTCATAACCCCATCACTGGTTTTTACTAAGACTGCCATATTTTGATTGCATATATGGAAGGTTTCCCAAAAACCCCAACCACGCTTTTGGCAAACAAGAGTAAATAAAACGCGGCCTATCTCTTGGACTACTAAGATAGTCTTACAACGCAATGCCAGCTTCTCAATTTGTCCGGTAATACACCAATATTAAAAAATAACAGGACCAGCCTTACAATATGATAGGATGGCTTATTAATTGGTCACCGAAAAACCATTCAAGTACTAAACTTCAAATTTATTTTGTGATCTTACAATATAAATATCACTTCTCGGTCTATATAAAAGTGTCAACCATATTCAATACTCAAGCTATGATGTTAACAGTCGATTTTTCCTTTACCCTTCACCCTGTTTACTAAAGAAATAATTATAATTTCCCGGTCTATATGAAAGTGTCAACAATATTCAATATTCAAGCTATTGTATTAACAGTGATTTTTCCTTTAGTCCTTCCCCCTTTCAATGTAGCTCAAACATCAAAAATAATAAAAATGTGACCCTTTCAACACTTCAATTCAAATACTAACGCAGAAAACAAATAAAATAAATATAATAATAATAAAAGAGAAACGTAAAAGATCAAACGATGTAGGATCACAAAAAGAATCACACATAACAAAATATGTACGTGAGGAAGGAAAGCAATATTTGCTGTGAATTATAAATATTCACGTACAAATTATCGTAAGAGGAACAAACAGCCTTTTTCTTTTTTACCCCTGACAGAGGGAAAATTCATATCAATTCCAGGAAATGGAATTTGTTTGTACATAATTAAGAATATGAGGAGTCGGTGACCTGGTGGTCTAGGGGTAAGGTGTCAGACTTCTGTGCTGGCGGTCCGAGGTTCAATCCTCGGTCCCAGCACAGATTTATCTGATTACCAAACCCTTCTTTCACCTCTGACAAGACGTGTATTAACCACAACTTGTGAATGTGGGGAATGCCAGGCCTCCTACCGTGGTTCGGATTCCACGTTAAACTGTAGGTACTCCATTTCATCTCCCAATCACCCTACCATTACACATTAGCGTAAGTGCGTATAACCCGAGCGGGTAGTAAGACGCGGTGCTAATAAGAATAAGAAAAACCTTTTAGTGCATATTTGTAGTATTTGTATCATAAGTTAGCTACAAAGTGTTGTCTAAATGACGTACGGCGTATAATATCTGTAGTAAGAACTAAGAACCAACCGATCTTCATATATATAAAACTCAAAGTGTTATAAAATTCACGAGTAAAAATTGTATTTATTAAACTTGTTAGGACATGAAAGAGTAAGTAAAATTTTCAAAAATTTAAAGTTTAGTTGCAATACGCATTATAGCTCCATACTGGATGTAGTAGAAATGTATGTACTTACAGGCCTAGAGAAGCAAATAAATGTCAAGGTGTCTGTTGAGAACTTAAAATATTAATCCTTTTCCTAGATTTAATAATAAAAACCTCAACGATTTACAATCGGGGACCCTTCAAGTAGGATAGTCTTAAATACACGTGTTATACCAGAGAGAGTTATGGTTGACAATTTTAAAATATACCGCGGAGAGATGGGCAGAAGTTCACCCCCCNGGCAGAAGTTCCCCCCCCCCCCCCCTTCCACTAGGAAGGGCCTGGTTTGCGGTGACAAGTGTTTCAAACGCTGATATGCGCTAGTTTAAAGTATCCGTAAATTTAAATCATTGACAGAGAGATCGGAGTTTAATCCCGTTGGGGTGTGCCGGGGTATTTTATTCCTAAATAGTTGTCCACTTTACCTCCACGCAAATGTGGGTGAATTTTCTTTAACTTCGACCTTCCTAATCCCTAACCCATTAGAGTAATTAGTACATAGGCGTATAACCAAGCTGGTAGCAAGACTCAATACTAAAGAAAAATGTTTACATCACACTTCATCTGGGGTTCAAACTAGAATTATACGACTCTGTGAAGTGGAACAGTTAATTAAAATTAAAAGCGTATAACCCAAACGGGTAGTAAGACGCGGTGCTAGTATTTAATTAAAATTAAAGACTTTACTCATTTAAGAAAATACAAGTTACCATATTAACCTGTCTCAGATTATTAATGTACTTTGTATCACACATTCTTCTTACCGTCGAGGATTCGAACCTGGCATCTCCAAGGCGGGGATTTATGTCAGTAAAGTAGATCACGAAAATAACTGTCGTCTTTATTCATATTTAAAAGTGTTTGTCCCTCAGAACATACTGCTTGAGAGAAGATTTAATTAGGGAATAATGTACCATTATTTGCATGGAGAGAGATTGAAAACTTATCCACGGGCATCATTTCACGTGACTCGAAAAAATAATTGTCTTAATTGCCTCTTTTTCAACGAAACTTATAAAGGAAAGGTTTAATTTAGAAAATGTACCATCATATGCATGGAGAGGAGGATTGAAAACTTATCCAAATAATTAATTTTACGAGAAATAAAAATATAGCTGTACTAATGACTTCTCTCTCGTTTACCAAAAAACACTAGATTGGATTTAATAACAAATGATGGAGTCGACCAAAAACACTCATTTTATTTTTTATATCACACATTTTACAAAAAAAACAAACATATAACACCCCCAAAGGGAAAAACGGAGGCCTCTTTAAAGATGCCTCATCACTTCCCTCCTTTCTGTACTTAATTATTTCTATAACTTATCGAATATGAAATACTCCTTTTATGTACGGCACAATTTCTTACGGAGAGTATCATTCATATTTCCATACTTCTCATGTTATCTGCAGCTGTATTTTTGATAGATAATACCAATACCTATAAACTAACAGAAATAAATATAATTTTTTTTATCAATGTTGACAAAAAAAAGGTTTTTTTTTCTTTTTAAAAGGTGCTCCAAATGTCTCTAAGAAAATCGAGGCCAACTTTATTAAATCTCAAGATTCTAATACGTCAGTTTTCTGAATACTGTACATTATTTTTATATCAAATCCATAGGTTTGACCCAATGGAAATATCTTAGGAACCAACATATTTTTTATCTTAAGGCTACTCGGCCATTGTTGAGACTTAGTAAACTTTCGTAATGGGGATACGAATATATGGAATGGAATTTATGGAATTCACAGCGTTACGTTTCGGGGTTGGGTGATTGATTTACTTACTATTCATATCATTAAAATCAGTTCAAAATATATAAATTAATCCGTTATCTAAGAATTATATTAAAATACCTTAATTAAATATGAATACACGCGTGCACTATTCGATATAACACATAATCAATATCGACGCGGGTGACACGGGCTATCAGGGTGAACTGGATTAGTAAAATTTAGAACAGAACTCCCGACGCGGAACAAGCACGCCAGAGACTGGGGTGTGTTACCGTAAGAAAAGATATACCCAGCAACCCTTCCTTCACCTCTGACAAGACATCTTGTGAATGTGGGGAATGCCAGGCCTCCACCGTGGTTCGGATCCCACGTTAAACTGTAGGTCCTCCATTTCATCTCACAATCACCCTACCATTACACATTAGCGTAAGTGCGTATAACCCGAACGGGTAGTAAGACGCGGTGCTAATAATAATAATATACCCAGCAGAGAATGTTTAACCTCTGGAATTTTCTACAACGCATTGCACGTCTTCCTTGTTTACCAAACCTTCACTGTCTAGTAAGACTCCAGCCTGTCTGGGCAAAAGAAGGATGGAGGCGTGATTAAATATTTTACAATCCTACAGCCAAAAGAATATTAAAATATAATATAATTTTGAGTATCATACCGTATTAAATTTACTATAGTATATTAAGTTAAGGGGCGGCTAAAACAATTATATTACAGAGCTAGCTGCTGAATAGTCAATTTTTATGATACTTTATTAGATCACGAAAGAGCAGATTTTAATAACCACGTGATGTGAAACCAGACGAGGTTGTTGTGATTCGGAGCTCACCGTGAGTGGAGTATCAATATTGTTGACAGCTCCTGATGGATTAAACGTCTTTCATAGCTTGTATTGATATCATAAATGATGACTATATTATATAAAAAAAGAACATTCAGAGATAAATAAAAAAAGGAAAAAGGTTGCCCCTTCCATTTTTTCTAAACATTCAATGAGAGACAAAAAAAAGGATTATTTTTTTTTATAAATAGAGGTTAGTTTTTCATACAGTTATTCTTGGACAAAGGAGGTTCATTTCCGGTATGGTTGTTCAGAGACACATAAAAATTCAGAAAACAAATTAAAACTGTGGTCCATTTTTCGTACAATTATTTAGAGCAGTGTTATTTCATAAAACTATCCTAAAAGGAAATTATAATATATCTGCCATTATTTTCTTCAACATTCATCAGGGCATTATATATAAATTAAAAAAGTGAGCACAACACTTAAGACCTATTGCCTCAGAGCCTATATTCATAAAACTTGCTTATAACTATTAAAAAATAATGACGTTGGGGAAAATATTGGTATTTATCTCCTGTTGATTAAAAAACATATTTTCAGGTTATCCACCTGGGAAAGCCAGTAATTTGCACCTTGAAAATACTGCATGTGACGGAAGAACGAAGGAAAAATATATAAGGTATCTCCTTTCTTTTTTCCTTGTTTTGTTTACTTGCTTGGCGGAACCACTCAGATGTTCATATAAAATGCATGTCTATGAAAGACAGAAAAAATATGGGCGTCTAAAAAGACAGATACACAGTTGAGTTAGTCTAGAGTTACACACACCCCACTCTCTCCATTTAGCTCAAACTTATCGCCTCTAGGCATTTTGCAACATGAAAAACACTTTATTTTTATGATTTTAAAAAAGAGCTTGAGCTGCCAAAGAATGGTGATTTGAGACCAAGAAGAGAGTAATTGTTTCAATGAAATTATAGGTAAATAAAACATTTCACGTATTAAAGATTCTTTTTCTTCTACAAGTTTTTATATCACGTAAATAAAAAGCAAACTAAGCAAAACTAGCAGAAAAGTTATGTTCAAATCAGAGGAAAAGTGTAGGAATATCTCTATGTTTAAACTTAAATAGTGTTTGACATTTAGTCAGTTCCCAATGAAGAATTAGGGAGAGCGTTATTCCAAGACACAAGAACATTTTAAAATACTTGGCGATATAGTTGGTTATTTTATTGTTAGGTTAAAATCCGTCTATTTGTTTAAAACTGTGTTCAGAAATTACCATATCAAATCATTAAATAACAAAAGTGTGTGTCACATACAATAGAGCAAACGTTTTATTAGCAGACACGTCGGTTACATATTAATTTATATTTTAAACAGGGAAACATTGCTTATTAACAAGTTAAAATGCCCCAAAAAACAAAAAAAAGCTTATATTACTGAACATAGTTTGACATAGAAATCACCTTGAGCTATTTAATACTTTTGTATGATATATGTAGGTTTCAACTTAGCAAATAATGTGGGGTACTTTTAAAAATAGATTAAGTCTTGGCTTGAAAACTTATTTATATAATCTTTAACTTGAAGTGAAGTTGTTATTCAAGAGTTAAGAAGCACAAAAATGGATCCAACTAAAGTTAGCAATGAAGGCAAGCTCATTCAAATCAACAAATATAAGAAACATTTGCTACTGTTAATGATTTATTTGTCCCAGCACGAGGATTAAACAATAGTTTTAAGTTAATAAATTTTGCATAGCTTCATTTCTTGATTAAATAAAACACTTTTTTTGTGAACTGTAGGTTAAATTAAATATTAATACAATCATAAATTAAAAAATGACACTTATGTACAGAATGTATTGTTCATTGCGTCTTACTACTCATATTGGTTATCCGAATGTTAGGGTAGGAATTAGGAAAGTAAAATGCGGAGAAAAAAAATTCACCGTACAAGCGTGTATAAAGTGGGAAGACATTTAGAAAGATTAACTCACCAAGCCTCGAGCACCGTCCTTCTTGTTATCAGCAAATCAAGTGCCCACAGAGGCGGGTTATATATAAGAGAGTAGAGCCTTTGATTGTGCTGTAGCAACGGTTAGAGACCAATCACTCCACTCGTTGTTCATTATGTTAATATTAAATATTAAAAACGCGAGAAATTTTCAGCTGCTTTATAAAGTGGTGTCGGTCCCGGCACAGATTAATCTGATTGCCAAACTCTTCCTTCACCTCTGAAAAGACGTGTATTAATCACTACTTGTGACCACCGTGGTTTGGATTCCACGTTAAATTGTAGGCCCTCCATTTCATCTCACAATTACCCTATCATTACACATTAGCGTAAGCGCGTATAACCCGAACGGGTAGTAAGATGCCGCGCTAATAATAATAATATAAAGTCGTATTTAAAAAAAACTATGCCAATTAAAAGTATTATAATTGTAAGGAGCAGTGAACTAATTAGTGATTACTAAAATATAACTTCTATAAATTTGTTTCTAAAATTCGCAGAAGAAAGTGTGTTTTTTTTTGTCTTGTAGCGCCTGCAAGATCCGCTAAAAAAAATAACACCCAGGTAGCCACAATATGATGTGATGTATGTATATTAACTTTAAAAAAAATAGTAATACCACTTCTATCTTTATACTGCAGTTGAATTATGCAAGAAAGAAGCCCGGTTAATCGCTCCCTAAGCGCTTTTATTTTAACACCCTCTAGAGGAGAGAGAGATAGAGAGAGAGAGGGGGGGGGAGAAAAGGAAGGGGAGCTTGAAGGGAAAAGAAAAGAGCTGCGACGCACGGTTAGAGGGAGTATGGGTTTTGTGGCACAGAGAAAAGCCATTTCGTAGAGCGCGGCGGCTTAACGCTGAATTTTGAATTATGTGAGTTTGAATCACGCGTTGTTTTTATAACTACTTACTTTCTTTGCTCCATTTTCCCCATACACAGGTAAGTTAGAATGAACTCAAGTTCGTGGAGAGAGGAGCGATTCAATCAGTTGAACGTGTTTTTTTTTATCATCGGGTATAACGGCTCTGTTGGATAAGGACGGTTAATGTTAAAACGCAAGTTATGGTTCATACATTATATTAGTTCACGAAATGGTACTATTCAAACAGAATAATAAAGTTACATTATGTTCCGATACATTATGAGAACCTTAATTCTTAGTGATATACGTTAAGTTGAAATAATTAACTTCACCATGAATTATTTACGGGAATTGTAACACAACCTTGCACCAATTAAAGATGTGACGCCAAGCTTTATTTCAGTACATATACGCTCTTAATGTATAAAATGGGCTTAGACTTTACTATGAAGTAGTGAGGGATCTCCCTTAAAATGTCAGCGGCCGATATAGACTTAACGACATTTGCTCTAATGTAAATTTCTTTAAATTCAGTAATAATTTTCAAAATTGTAGGCGAATTCATGATGGAAAAACTTAATATTATTTATTATGTTAATTTGATGTTTTCACCAAGCAAATATCTTAATTTATTGTGAAGAAAAAAGAAGTGAATTGCTTTTAAAATCCAACTTTATAAGTTTTAATTAACAATAACTTATAATAAACATAAAAAGTTCGAAAAGCACAATCAATGTTGATCTAGAGAGATAAGTAATCAAACAGCAAAATAAGTATTTAAGATCACAACACATTGTACAAAGTTTCCCCGAGGCTACATATTATTTTGTGGCAAAGCTTGAGATAGCCTTATTCATTTATGTCAAAAACATTTTGATTCAGGTAACGCTCGTTTAATCAGGTTTAGACCGTTATATTATGCTATTCAAAGTCCAGCTTGATATGTAATCATAGTTCTAGGGTGTTATAGTGCTTTTCCTGAATACCCCCGCTTCCCCCACCCACCTATTTGGTTTTCAGTCACAAATAATGTGGTTTTAGGGTAAGATTACACTAGTTTCTAAAAAAAAACTAATCTTACATACATTTTGTTAGAGAAATAGTAAATATTTACAACCAGCATCATCGCATTTTATTAAATTATTCTCCACCATTATCAAACAAATTAATAAAATTGAAAGTCTTATTTTGGTTGAAAGGGCAGTTTAGAAAATTGAAACTTTTCTTTTGTGGCCAACATTGATAACCTTTTACTATATTATTTGTGTTATAGGTGTTGATAATATCTATCAAAAGTGATAGATGATAACATGACTTGGTGTATGTATATATATTCAAATTGTTTTAGTAGCTTTAATAACTACTAGATACCGTTCTTCCTACAAAATTCAGGGTTTATGTATATTGTAGGAATTTTAAGAAAATGTCGATTATAGAAAGGACTATTTAGAGTTTTATTTGATTTGAAAAAGATCTACAATAACGAATACTAGAGAAGACTTGGTAAAATAAATATAAAGAAATCAATATAAAATATTTATTACAACATTGCACTGTTTTATTTTGTGCGGTATTTTGATATCAATGTGTTTAATTTACTTTGCTATTTCTTGGAAATGTGTTTTTTTAATTCGTATCAAAATGAAATATTAAAGACACATCTTTACGTTAAACAAAATTCCTTACTGTTTTTTCTTTGATATTATCGAGTCAAGTTAGCAAAACAAAGGTCATACATATACTTCTCAACTAGAGACATTTGTTTGTGTATTGCGACGATCTTTCACATATGCGTTGATTTGAAGAATAATTTAAAAATATAATCTAATCTCAAAATGTAGGTAGAAAAAAGTTTGGGTTGAAGTTTGAACTATTCCGACATCATATCTAATCCGGTTACGTGTCTTCATACTGAACTTTAGGGTCTCATGTTCTATTCCCAGCATGGCTGAAAAATTTATCATTGGTGAAATGTGAATTCACCCTTCCACAGTGATGAATAATTAAGAGCCGGAGGCTGAATGTTGTGTTGTTGTTTTTTCGATTTAAGTTAGTTTATAAGTCATGTGCTGATATAATAAGTCGCGTTAGAAAGTGCACGTTAATACATATAATAAGATTTGTTTTAAAGTAAAAGAAATATTAATTTTTGGATTATGTTTAGATAATGTTCGAAAGATCAAAACAAACCACTAAGGCTTTACCCGCCTCGTGGCATAGTGTGGTCAGACCTTGAGGTCACCGGCTCGATCCCAAGCTGGTGCCGGGGGATTTTACTCTAAAGTGGAATAAATACCATGGCCATCAGGGTCCAGGCTTAAGCTAGGTTAACATCTTCATTGGCTCCACCTCGTCATACACTATTACCAGCACATCTCATCAGAACATGGAAAGGAGCTCCACTGAAAGGAAGTACAATTAGTACATTCAAGCTTCTCCAAACGATACATTAGTAATGGTTAATCTTTCCGTACACTGGGTAATTATTATTTCTATAAAGAATTTGAAAGTAAGCCTACATTAAATAATGTTTCTTTTTCTATGTATGTCTTCATCCGCGATGTTAAGCTGCACTTTCTGAACCAAATATCCTGTTCCTCTAGGCGCGCGGTTAGCTGGGTGAGGGTAGTAAAACGTATAGCACGAAAATAAAACACACTGGGTTAAATATACTGTAATATTAACTAAATATCATATGAACATACTTTTAATTTCTCCTTTCGTTTCTATCTCATCGTGTAGTATAAAATAAATATAAAAAAAACCCTGCGATAATGGAAAGTTTTACTCGCGGTGTTTACGAAGGCGCCTGGGTAATAATCTTAAATAAACCCACTAGTGCCCGAAGCTCGTTAAACATGACGCTCCCTACGGCACTATTGTCCGTGCCGGTGATCCACCAACGCGATGTGGTCTGCCGACCACTGTTGCTGTTCGTCGACCACACGTGTAATTGAAGTACTCCCCGCGCATTTGACAAGTACACGCCGAGTGGCCGTAGTACAGAACTGCTCTTAGGACCACTGCACCATTCATAATTGTGTTTCCACTGAGCGTTACAGTTCGCAGCGCAGGAGTTAGAGCAATCCTCTCAAAATCGCCAACAGAGGGGAGGGGGGGGGCGGTTAACTAAAGCACTGGATCTGCATACGAACGGAATAACTAGTGTTGAGAGTCATTATTTACTAAAATAGGTAGAAACCTCACATATTAATAACTTAATAATAGGGAATGAACACAGTGTGGATCCAAAACAACAGTTTGAAAATCAATATTACAGAGGACGAAACAAATGAAACACTAAAAGCCAGAACCTCTAGTTTAATTAAATAAAAGAGAATTTGTAATTTTTTTTTTTTCTTTGCTCAATGGATTTTACGAACACTTTTATCACAATTGGGGGCTATAAGCATTGCGGGTCACTCTTTTTTTTATCTCTTCTTTTAGTAAAAGCGTTATTAAGAGCCCATTTCATCCTAAAGAAAGTATACTATAAAACAATTTTCGTAGGAAGAAACTTTTATAAAATATAAACTTTTTGTTTGCTGTCAGAAATGATAACATTTCAATGTAGTACTAGCGCTTACTAATAGTTTTTGATCATTTATGTTTAAAGTGACCATTACAGATCACATGACTTGACGTGCTAATTAATACGTGAATGCAGATCTAATGGTAACTGTCAGATAAAGTTCTTACTATAAGAATTAGTCTGTAAGTGAGTAATAGCTTCAGCTAGAATCATGGGTCGTGTGGTCTAGTGGGGTAATCTGTTGCGTAGCCTTAATATGATATGTACAGTAACCGCATGGCTTCTTTGGTGCTGACTGACAGCTGACAGCTGACTTCTGACAGTCAACATCTAGGTATATACCTAAATATTGGCTGTCAGAAGTGACAGCTGCTAAACACATGTTTTTACAGATCATATGGTTCGGCGTAGGGATACATCATTTGGTCTGGTAACTTTTCAAAGCTTTCAGCTGTCAGTCAGCACCAAAGAAGCCATGGGGCTACTGTAGGGATGAAGACGATAGCTTTTAGGAATCGACAGGAGCGGAGAGTAGGCTGATATGTTTTAGGGCGGTATGCAAGAACGTTGGTGAATGCTTAGTGGACCGATAGTGTGGTACTGAGCACACTATCACTACACTTTTTTTTATTATGATGATGATACAAGCAAACCCACGCTAGTGTACATTTAGCATCCAATTGGTCAAGTTCTTGCATACGGCCCTTAGACTTTCACGGGAATTTTTCTTGTAGTCTAAGGTTCCAGGGGCTGAGAGCATGTTGTGCCGCGGTCCCCAAACTCTGGCCGGCTATCCCACGGATGCATTGAAAAAAATACTTTCAATAAGTAATACTGAAATGATTGTGCCAGTAGCGGATTTAGGTTTGAGGACGCCCTAGGCCCGAGACGATATGGCGCCCTTTTTTTTTTGTAACAGTATATATATANCGCCCGAGGCCCGAGACGATATGGCGCCCTTTTTTTTTTGTAACAGTATATATATATATATATATATATATATAAAACATATATATATATATAAAACATATATATATATAAAACATATATATACATATATGTGTGTGTATAAAATAATGAAAATAATAACAATAATAATAAGAAATCTAATTCAGGTATAAATTAAACATTTATTTTTTTAACATAACAATTAAATATAGAATTAATAATAAATTGCTTGTAATTAAAATATAAATTATTTTTATATGATTAATCATATAATAAATTTTTTTCTTGCTTTCGTCCGTGCGAAAATATCAATGACCTCCTCATACTTAATTTCTTGAACCAATTGTGCTTCAATGGTTAGTAATGCAAGTGCATTTAGTCTGTCTTGTTTCATACTTGCACGCAAATAACTTTTCACTCTTTTCATAGTGGAAAATGATCTTTCTCCAGAACAATTCGTTGGCGCCCCTCAAAATTTGCCGCCCTAGGCCCGGGCCTCACGGGCCTAAGCCTAAATCCGCTACTGGATTGCGCTCATGTATACAGTACACACAACACATAGCAAACATACAACATAATGTGTTCCATTGTTTCCTAATTTAAAAAACTCTTACAATTAGCTATTAATAATTATTGTTGTGTATATTTATTAAACTTGTTTGTTCTCCATTATTTACCTGAAAATATAAACTTATATCTATTCATGTTTAATCATGGCTATAAGACAGTATATACATATATACATACTTTTTTTTATAGTATTGTATGTCTCTTTTCGTTCTGGTCCTCCCAGAACTTTTGTTTAGCACCACGTCTTACTACCCGTTCGGTTTATAGGCTTATATACTAACTAGGCGAATGATTAATATAATGATTACAGGAAGTGTGCCCGTAGTTGCATGGAGGTAGAGGTGAAAATTATGAATCCTCCTTAACAAAAAGGGGAATAAAATAGGAGGTCCAAATAACAAAATTAAAAGGGGCAATAGGAGTGAGTTATTAGAGTTCTGTGTTTGGAATATCTGAGTTCGAAGATTCTAGACTCAGATCTCGCAACTCACACCAGTTGCGAACGTTGATTACGTGGAAGGTTAACCTCATAGAAAACATAAAAAAAAAGGAAATGCCTCTCAATGTTAAAAATAAATCATATTTTACCCAACCTAAGGGATATGGCACATCAACTAACTGAATAAAGCGTGAAGTGACTTCAAGCTCATTTTATTAAATAAGACATTATTTTAATATGAAAATTATAAATAAAAATTATCTAAAATGATCATTTGAAATTTACAACATTTTATAACAAGTCATGATGTCAATCATCAGATAGCAGGCGAAGTTTCAATAAAGGTAATGACAATTCATATATATATACATATATATTTGGGCGCCATCATTAAATAATATAACAATCAAAATAGGCATTAGCCCTGCAATAATATTATCAACAGATCTCGGATCCAAATTGCACTTTCTAGACGTAACAAAGATCGTGAAAACTTTATCTTCACTAAGCTTTTAAAGTAATTAGACTATAAGAAGTCTTCAAAAAATAATGACCTACATTCCAATAGTATTAACGCAAAAAATGTCCTAGTCATAACACAATATTTGCTTTAGAATTAAACACTTTATTTTCAATGTAGAATAATAAGCTAAATATTGACGTCATAGCCAAAAGAATCCTTCAGAAATTAAGATAAATTCAAGGCGTTACAAAGAACCCAATTCAATAATGACTAAATAGATATTCATAAATTAGATATACAAAATACATATTTCCAGTTCAATATTCACCATCATATTTACTAAAAGGCCGAAAGAGAATTTAGAAAAAGAATTATTAGATTAAATAAAAAAAAATATATAAAGAAAATTAATTAGCAAGCCAAAATGAATTTAGATCTTACATTTTAAAACTCTCAAGCCGGAGCTTCTCCTTCCCTCAAATATAATAAAGTCCAAAAGTGACGACTGAATGCCCAGCCGCCACTATATATACAAACAACCCTGAGACATTGGATGACGGGAAAATGGATGGGGGAGAAAGAGCTGGAACATTCGGGAACGAAATATGCGCATGACTAAAACTTCCGCAGACATCTCGGCTTTTCCAGGTCATCCTAAATGTGTACGAGTGGACTGTCTTTGCCGCTAGAGTCTTTGTAGCTCAAGTTCTTTGCGTCCATTTTCACCACAGGCGATCAGTTTTATTTATGTTGATGGAGAGTGCGGTTGTATTGTGCTCGCATGCGGAAAGCCGTGCGATGGGGTGAGTACCGAGATTTGTTTGTTTTGTTTACTTATTGTGGCCCAATGTTAAAATTATTTAGGAAAACCCCACCGAGAATCAAACCTAGATCTTCCCATCATCAGCATTTTAGTCTACTGCGAGAGTAGCGCCATAGACTATGCGGCCACCAAAGCGAATCTTAGCACGTTCAATAGACTCTTGTGGTCCTTTGCTCAATAAGTTTGGGGACCCCTGATGTAGTGTATACTTCTTGCGAGAGCGTACTGCTTGTGGTCTAAGTTACAGGAACTGCAGTCAGCATTTAGTATTTATTTACTTGCAGCAGTGTATTGTCTTGTGATGCAAGCTTTAAATACACGATCTGATCACATACATTATAACTTAACATTAAGACCACTACAATTATCCCTCACTACTATCACGTTTCGTATTACAATGAATTGAGAATATATCATATTATATTGACAATAAAAGAGTGCTGAACTCAACTACAACGCAGGCGTAATTCATTAAGAAGTGCCCTAAAACAAATAATGTTTTCTTGAAGTTAGTAATTAACTAAGCAGGAAAGGAGTTTATACTGCCATTCACATTATCAGGGAAATGTATACACTTTATGTTTTTAAATATTAAGTTTAAGAGTTAGCTAGTCCATCCGTGTCTAAACTTATCTTATTTTAAAAAAACTTGCACACTTTTCTCCTCCTACATCAAAAGCTAGTGTCCAACCGAAGGTAATTTTTTGGGCTGAAGCTAAGCTTCGTTTTCTTTTTCACCCTCGACAGAAGCAGTTGCATAAATTGTGAAAAATACATATTTTTAAAAATCTAATACAATTTCTGCCGCACTTTCAATTTAAGATCATGTCTATTCAAATAACAGATCATATTTTTTATTGTTGCTAAAATAAATTAGAATCAATTTCCAAAATTGTGATAAAAAATAATATAAAGACAAAATAAAAGTATGATAAAAATATTAATCACTTATTCATCTTAATAATTTGCTTTGAAAAGGTGACTAATTTTTTTTTATTGGCATCCAGTTCCACCCAAAAAAATAATCAGTTCTCTTTTATGTATATAATAATTAAATAAGCCACCGTTTGAGTGTAAAGTTCTTAATAAATCTGATAGTAACACTGGACTACAGTAAACACGGACCGTGTGTCGCCACTACTGACTACTGACTACTGACTAGTCTATCGACCGGACGACTAAATCTAACATGCAGCGACTTGTCACTGGCCACTTGTCACGTGACCGCTCCCACGTCGCACCCACGAGCGTGCGTTAGGTAAGGTGAGTTGGATGAACCTTTCAGCTTCGGCGAAACCCTTGGCCTAATTTTGGCCGAAGCAGATTATTTTGCCGAAAATGCAATTTATGACCGAAGGTGGCCGAAAGCCAAGTCGATTGTTCGGTCAGACACTACCAATAGTTATAAAAATGTTTGAAGTGTTCAGCTCAGTTGGTTTATAAATAATTGTGATATGTAAAGCATATATTTATTAATTATAGCAATAGAGGTCAAATAAATAAAATATAACATTTAAATACACTGTGTGTTTTTGTACATGACATTGCTATAGGCCTACATGGCGCTGTGGAACACATCAAAATGCTACGTTAGCCAAATAAATATAAAACATCGACATTATGTAAAAAGTTTTCCTGATTTTATCATTTCGCAAAGTTACAAAATTCTGTCAATAGGCCAATGTCACGTTAAAAATTAATGTAACTTAGTATAAAAACGTTAATTGAGACAAGAATCATACTTACATTTTTTATTAGAGTGATCACATTTCCACCCCCCTCCCCGTCCAAATGAAAGTAATTTTCCTGTAAGTTATACTTTTCTCATCCCTATCCCTCAGTAGTATAAATATATGTGTAGTCCGTTTATATAGCTAGATGCGTTTAAGGTGCATAACCTAAACAAGTAGTAAGACACGATGCTAAAAAACAACAACAATAAAACACGTTTAAACATAAAAATTAAGGTTAACTAAAACTTCATAAACAATAAAAGCGGATCCTCTATGCATTGCAGATATAATTTGAACAATAAAGCGCACAAGTCGTAAGAAAATCTCACTTCACATCGCAAAGATTGAGAAAGCCATCCAAGACGGTGGAACAGTTATATAAAACCCAAGGTGAAATAAACTAAGATGGAGAGAGGGAGTAGATCCAAAGAGTCTTTTTTCCAAAACTGCTTTCTAGTCTGGGACACTAAATGTGTCTCCCCCTCACTTCGTGTCTAAATCCATCCCCTTCTTCCCTTCCCTTTTCTCATGAACAGCTTGCGCGGCCGTTTAGCACAGCTCAGTTACGTTCTTGTGCCGGGCATTAAAAGCGACTCTTCGGGTCTAGACTATACTACCTGCCTACCTCTTGTATAATACCGTGGTTACTCCCGAACAAACGTGACGTCATGAGCAAAGAACGTGCGCAGAAAACAGAACCTAAACCCCTTCCAACCACCGACGACAACTAACGCTCACTATTAGCTATTAGCATTTTATTCTAGGAAAACCATCCCCTTAAAAGAGGGAAGTCAAATCTATTTATATTTTTGGTTAATGTAGAGTTTCTTGAGCTAATTGGTATTGATTAAGTTACTACTCTGGTCCAGAGAAACACAAATTTTCCCTCTAAGAAAGAGAGAGCAGGAAGCAGGGAGTACCGTAAGAAAAGGAAACTCTTGGGGGAAACAAAAAACAAACAAACGAAGTAATCGCCCATTACTGGTGCATTCCACGTGTTACATAAAGAGCGAGTAAGCCTTAATAATGTGAACGCAAATCAGCGACTACGACGGTAGTTATTCTGGACCTTACGATAGTAAAAAAGAGTTAAAACGTTTTAAAGATTTTTTTTTTTGTGTTCCGCGTCGTACAACCCATCAGAACTATCCTCCTATTTACAATGATGGTGTAAGGGAGTGAAAGGAAGACTTTAAGATAAAATTGACCCACGTGGGGGGTGAGTGAAAAATCATCCAGGGGGAAAACACATTATTTTTACACTCAGTGGGGATTCAAACCTTGAACTTCTCGTCAACGGAAAATCACCCTAGACAAGGTTGATGTTTAGTCCACATGCCCACCAATGCTGGCTTTAAAATGGTTCGTGAGATCCTATCAAATTTCAAGGCGCGCGGGCTTGTTTAAGATTTCTGTACTAAGCTTAAGTTAGTTTGTAAGTTGTGTTATGATCTATTCTGTATGTTTGTTTGATTACGTATTAATACCCGTTAGAGCTATGTGCATATATACATATATAAATCAAGCCAATAGGGTAAGGACGAAGAAGGTAGAATTTAGAGAGAAAGTACCCGGATTTAGATGTTAGGAGGGTGGGAAATATTTAGGGAAAAACATCTTCAGAACATCCATCTAAGATGTGAACCCAACCCTACCCCATCACTGGCAAACCAAAATAAATTAGCATGACATTTAGTTTGCTTGCACAACGATGCAGGTTTGTGTGTTTAGCTATGATATCTTCCTATGATATTTGTGTTTTTTATAGGTATTTAGGCTGATATCAAAAGTCACAGCTGGAGATAACATGACTTGATGTATTCATATATCAAAAATGTTTTAGTAATTTAAGTACTACCAAATAATGTTATTTCTACCAAAATCTGGGTACAAATGTGGATCACGAACATTGTATATGTTATCCACCTCCCACACCCCTGCAAGTTTCAAATTTTCTGCGTGACTTTATTGTAACATTAGAATATAAGGCACAAAGCCCACTCTTTTTTTTACATCATAGGTGTACTTTCTATTGGTTCATACGATATCCGTTCCATAGCAGACTTCGAACAACACTTTGATACTGAACACCAGAACTTGTTTGGAATCAAAACAAGTACCAGTGAAACGCTGGGCCGGAGGAGAGCTAGTACACGTGAAAATGTTCCTTGCATAATTAAATACTGCGGTTAGTAGAACCTTTCCTGTATACATAAAGGCGCTATTATAGAAGGTTTCAAGGTTGTATTAGTAAAGAAACACGATACCACGTATACATTAACAACCAAATAACGCACGTGTCACGCCCAAGGGGATTCTAACCGCAACGAGGCGTCGCGTCGGTGATTTCTTTTTTAAATATCTATCCAGTAGCGAGTCTAGACATTTACTTTGGAAAAGGGAGAGTCAGATTATATAGCAAAGCTTTTAATGCCATACTTCAAATTGGAAGTTTTAGGGGAAATTTAGATGTAGTAGCAGAAAACGTTTTAAATATCAAGTTGACCTCGATGATCTTGTAGTAAAGTGCTCGCATTAGTACCTGATGTTCATAGGTTCAAACCCAGCCGAGTTCAACGAATTTATCATGAACGATAAAAATCCGTAGCACAACATCCTTCGGAGGAGAAGTAAAGCCATCGGTCCCATGTCTATTATGGCAGGTAAAAGAACCCGGAAAAGTATGTGAAAATAGCTTTCCCGCAAAATTGGTAAGCCCTTTTACTCTCGCTCATAGAAATTCTCGTGTGATGATAGAGTCTAATGAGTCGGTTCATAAAGTGCACGTTAAATATCTAAAAATAAAAAATCAATTTAAAACCAAGACAGTCTGTATAGTCTTAAAATATAGCCTAAACAACACAGTTGTCTCATCTTTAACGCTCTATAGTAAATGTATTAGTTGTAGATATTGTATTTTAAGATGTTAATAATATTATTTGCAGTTTCCTCTCTCCAAACTCCTGGGTGTGTCAATGTAATTATCCAAAATGTAATCATAATTAAATTGGTCTTATTAGTGTCGAAGGCTGTAGAGTAGTTAAAATTACTTAAGATAATCTGGTTCCGATTTAGTTAAAATTCAGTCTTTACATGGGGAGAGAAAACTGGTTAGGAGGGAGTGATTAGGGTATTATTAGAAGTTTGTTTCTGGTTGCTGATAACCAGGGTTCAAACTTTGATGACATAAAATAATATAAAAATATACAAAATATTACTACAATTTGTTTTTAAAATCTCGTAATGAATGCACACGACCGAATTGAACAGGCACTTTACAAATGGAAACATAAAAAAAATGGAACGGTGTACAGCACAGATTTTCTCTAACTTTTATCTGAAAATAAAGAAATTCACTAAAAGCTCGTAAGATTTGTGAAAATAAATAATAGGAATTGTTGAAAAAAAACTACAACCAAAGAGCACAAATGAAACAATATATCTAAAATGTTACGGAAACGGTGAGAAAAGGAATCCCCCTGTTCCCCAAAGAGCATAGCTAACAATCAATTTCAATGTCAAGGAGCTCAATAAAAAATATACACATATAATTGCGTACAGCTCAGTAATTAATGGTTTTATGAAATTAAATTTCAATCTAAGGCTTTTTTTTTTATAAAAAAGTTCTACATCCTGTTAGTTATAAGTTATTTCTTATCCCAAATAATAGTCGAGATATTATAAAAATGGGAGATTTTCGATTTGTAAAGTGCCCTCTTAAGTCATTTTCCCGAAATAGTGACTACCCACTTCAGTGGCCGTATGGTCTAAGGCACTTCTCTCGCAAAAGACTGGACTGCTGATGACGGAGAAATCATGGTTCGATCACGGTCGGGTGTACTGAGGTTGGTTTTTCCTAACATGTTTCCCACGCTCTCCGCGCAAATTCGGGTACAATTCTTCTAAATTTAACCGTACTGATTCCATCCCATTATCAGAATTAGTACATAAGTGTGTAACTAGAAAGGGTAGTAAGACGCCCTGCAAAAAACAAAATAATATTAATCAAAATAGTCAAGGCTTATTTCAAAGAAATCCATTTTTTTTTTCTCTTTTCATCCTTAAGTAATTTTAAAGTTAGCCTATCAGTATAATGGTTTAGGTCCAAAGTCAACTGAGAGGTGAAGAGACCCAAGATATCGCGAAAACCACTTTCGGGTTTAGGGTGGTCATAAAATGTCCAATATCCATCAAATTCTCGAATTCAATTGTTTTAAATATCACAATACTTCCTCTATCCTAGCAATAACGCGAAATAAAATTTGCAATTAAAAGGAAACTAAAGATTCAGAATTATTTAAATAAAAATATTCGTTAGCTTAATTATCTTATCTCACTGTATATTCTATTGATACATTTTTACATCGTTATATAATTTATTCACTTTTCCAAGCCGTAGATTCGCAAATCTAAAGCATGATTTGTAAACCTACACGGGGAAAGTAATTCAAATACACGTAAACAGAAAGCAAGACAGATATAAAAGGTATTTTTAGACTCGGCGGAATAGGATCAGACTTTGTTTGATGCGCCGTAGTAAAACTTTGTTCGCAGACTCGGATCAAGATTTCAATTATCTACCAAAGAAGTAAAGGAGGGGTTTGCCGTTCCCTGGAGACGTGCACACTCCTCTCCTTCTTCTCCCCCCCCCCTCTCCTCCCTTAATGATTAACTAACATTTCGCTCGAATGTAATACGAAACACAATATTCCTCCCTGCCAGCAACTCCGTGAAGAGCTATAGACTTGCTAATCCAGCGAAACACTCACGCGGACTGAACGTCAAGATCCTCGTATAGTCTGGTTTGACAGTGACAGGAGAGCAGGGTTTGAATCCATGCAGGGTGTTTAAAAGTGTACTTTTTCCTTATAAAAATATCTTCGCCGTAGACCACGTGGACTAGTTGTCGAGCTTAGCTTGTACGCATAATAATCTACCAATGACTGATGTTATTAATGTTTACCGAACACACACACACACACACACATACTTTCTTGACCAGCCTCTTGGTCTAATGGTAAGAACCCTTGGTTAGTGTTCTAGATGTCCCGGCTTCAATTTATGATGGTACCATAGATATTTTTCCCGAAAAGGTAACTAAGTTAGGCTCACGTTAGGTTTAAGATTACCACTGGCTACACACCTTCATAATCACTATCATCACATCATCTCAATGCGGGTATTACGTACAGACAGCATTCAATATGCCCTGGACAACGTTTTGTTTCCACAGAGCGGCTAAAAGTCTACACACACGGATATCGAACTAGAAATTATAATTTCTCCCGGTCAAATATTATGTCATTCGCTAAAAAAAAGTGTATATATATATATTTTTCCTAAATCTGTAGCTTAGTAGTTTTACCGGCACGGGTAGGAGTACAAGAGTACGCTTCCTTGTGACTATGGAAGCAGGGGTTCGATCCCTAACAGTACGCATTCGTTTTAGTTTCACGATATAATCTTGCATCATCTTTCTGGAAAAAATATTTGTGTATTTAGTTTAAAAATTAATTTTTCTCGTTGTGTTCCTTTTGCTGGTATATATAATCCTAGTAAGTCGGCAAAAGCCTGCGTATTTTTACTACAAAATTGTGGACAAAAATAATATAAAAAATACTATAATGTATATATATATACATCCATTTAATTTTGATTTTGTTTGACAGCGTAAGGGATAAGTTCCAGTCACCATATCTCCTCCCTCCACCCCTTGAAAGTGTATATTGCATTCTTGATTGATTTCTTAGCTAAACTCAATAAATTCGGATCAAAAATACACAAAAACCCTTTATGGTAATTTTAATTGGATGTGGATGGTTTTTTAACCATTCAAAATGACCGTAAAAAACATAAAAAAGAGGGGTAGAAACGGAACTAAAAAAAAGTTGATAAGAGAGAGAAAATTATTGAGAAAACAAAGAAATATGAAGTACTGGAAACATGATAAAATAAGAGCAAAACCCCAAACTTAAAGAACACGATGGATACAGATAACAGTTAAAAAGGAAACGGAGCAGAAAAGAAAACGACGCTAAGCTGTGAAACAACACGAGAACATGAAGCTGTGGGTGTTTTTAGGGGATGGAAAAGAGTGAGTGGATGGGAGGGGTTGAGGGAGATTGGGGATAGGAAGCGATTACCCAGTTCCGAGCCCTGCTATACAATCCGACTGGCTGGAAGTTGAAGGACGGGGAGAACCCCTACTTTACGATGGAGGAGTCCACATCTTGTAGTTTTAGAAAAAACATCACAATTATCTGTATTGTCAGAAAGGTAAGGAGACAGTGTAGCTTGAGATAATAAATATATGTTGGCCTATTTATTTAGCTGAAAGGTAACATGACAGGCATTTTTAGGTGTGTTAATTAGGTGATTTACCCACATCAATGCGCACGCGGGCTACGGCGTCAACCCAGCTTATTGTAATTTACCGGTGACGGAGATATCGGGGTTAGAATCTTGGACGGGTTTACTGAGGATGGATTTTCCTACATGTTTCCACACTCTCCCTCCAATAGTGTGAAATATGCAGATAGCCCGGACTGGCAGTAAGACGTTATGCATACAATAAAAAGGTAAACACAAAGTATATTTACATAACATATATTTTAAGAGCTATGTAAATATTTGTATTAGGAGTCTGTATTTATAAACAAAATAAGTATATTATTAATTTATTAAAAATGATATTTTTGATCAAATATAGCACAAACACATACACCAATCCTGCACTAAACTTTAACTCAGTTACTTGAGAGTCTATCAAATAAGTTTAATAATATTAGTTCGAGTATTAGCGGGCCGAAAAATGTAATATTGGTGACACTAGGGCTTTAACTTTACCAATGATTGATTGAAGACTAGTGTTCATTGAGAGGTTTAAATTACAGTAGTTTGTTAAGTCATCTCCTGATAAAAGAAGGCGATTCAGAAAGTGCACTTTAAACAACCCAATTAAAAACTAGTAACAATAAAAAAATAATCCAAAGTTCAACAAGGTATTCTTTTTCACTGCGGGTCATACGGTTTGAAAATGAAATACAACCAGCTAAATAACAGTTTTTATTAGGCCAAGACTACCAAGGCCAAGTACCAACTGAACTATAAGTATAACCGTATGAATACGAAAATTTTCATAGTGATAGGGATAAGGATGAAGTTACAGTCCAATTTTTCATATAATGAACTCTTGGAGAATACAAAGCTGCAGATAATATGACCTGACGTATGGATGATTGAAAAGAAGATTAGCTTTACTTTCTGGGGTAGAATATTATAGTTCTACTAATTATGTTCAACGTGTACTTTATTAACACCCAGTCATGTGAACACAATATTATAAACTAGCTCAACTTATAACGCTTAAACTTAGACAGTCAAACTTAAAGCCAGGAATATGATAGTTGAGAATCATATAATGTTTAAGACATCATCCAATTCTGACTCTCGACCTCACTAACGATTATACTGTGATACGTAACGAACACAATAAAATTATAGGTTAGTCCCAACAAGAATAAAAGGAACTAGTAGAGACAGTTATATACAAATTAACTTCAAAATTAATGGAAAAGGGGGGAGAGAATATTACTCAGGTCCAAACTTCAATTTGTCAATACTTTCACAAGCCTTATATTGATATGAATGCAACATTGGCAGAGACTATACGTGGGGCATATAATACAATCTTAAGCCATGTATCAATTTTTTCGATGCTACTAACTATACAATGTACAACAAAAAAAAGAGAAGGGGAAACCAGTTTTAAAAAACTTAGTTCACCGAAGAGGAGAAGCATAGCTACTAACAAAAGTCCCAAAAGTTCGGAGAATACCAGGTTCGAAATTGGTTCAATGTAAACGAATCCTTAGCAAAGAGGTCGATTTTCCCAAGAGGAACATGGAAAAAGGACAGAAGGATGCGTTGTTACTACAGTCCTTCTAACGACCCTAAAGCACGGCTTTTTGATCACTCCAGTTAAGGACGAGAGCGCAAATGAACGCGGTGCATAGTAAAATAAACGTTCTCGCAATCCGTGGGCACGACGAATGTGCCAAGCTCATCCAGTTTAGTTATCCGGTGACGAGAAGCTCAAGGGTTCATATCCTGGACGGGTGTGCTTTTATAAATGGTTTCCCACTCTTTATTTACGTAAATTTTGATCTATTCTTTCTTAATTGATTTTACCTTCCTCATACCTACCCTATTAGCATTAGCAAAGAGTAAGACACAAAGAGAGAGAAAAAGTAGCTAGAGCTAATGCACCAAGCATATGAAAGGAGAAAAATAGACTTTGTGGAAATACACCATCAAACTCCTGGTTCATGAGAAAACAAATACAGAAGCTACTAGCTATCCTGTTGACGAAACATGAGTCAATCTTACAAGCTCTCAACTGTAGCCTTTATATTATAGAGATGTAAATTAAAAACTAAATATATGTGGATGTTTAGGTATATTTTCATACTATAATTTTAATCCAAAATTAAAATTATCTGCTTTGAATGATTTTGAAAATTAAGATTTTTCGAACCCATCTTTAAGCCGTAATTGGATGATTTTTTTTAAATTACATTTTAAAAAATGGGACTGGTTTTAATACTGATTGCCAACCAAGTTAGAATTAAAGAAATCCGTTTACTAATAAGCCACTGATTTTTCAAATTTTATTTATATTTGCCTCTTTGAGCATTAAAAGAAAGTTAAGTGTATTTTTTAAATGTTATATTCTTATAACATAAATTATTTGTGTATCACGCTACCAAGAAAATGTTGTATTTTACAGTTTCACTAATAAAAATTTTATAAACCATTTTTATATTTGTTAAAACAAGGATAAACACAAAATTTCATGCAATAGACATTCTGAATTCTTAACATTAGTAAATTAACATTTGTTCCTTTTATATCCAATAGAAACTTATGAAAACTTTAAAAAAACAAACTATGTTGCATATATGCTATATTATGGAATTAAAGAATTATGAAAATGACCGAAATAACGAAAAGAATCGCTTCACGTCTGAAATATCTAGATACAAAATACTATTAGAGAAGTCATCCATTACACATCATCATGATATCTTGCAGCTTTCAAATTTGGTATGATGTGTCAAACTTCGAATGGTGTAGCAGCATATGAAAACATATTTATTAACTATTTGCACCGTTAGATAGGTTCTTTGGTACGGCGATTCGTCTATGTATAATGAATGGTACGGATCGAACCCCAGCTTCCCTAATTAGTGTTGGTCCCATCATCCGGTGAAATATCCTGTTCCCAATAATCCTGGACAAAGGTTGGAGAGTTGGGGGATGGGTGGGTGAGAGAGAGAGAGAGAGTGGGGGTAAAGGAAAGCGAAAGTTTACCCGGGGGTTATTTGTGCCTGCACATCATGGGGTACAAGGAGAGACATAACAATCAAACAGCCATAACGACGAAGTTAGGGAAACATCTCCTACCTCGTTTATGTCTTCTTCTAGGCGAAGAAAGAAGATAGAGAGAGAGGGAGGAACGAGTAACCTAAGAGTTTTACAAAAGAAATATAAAGCTAAATGTTCCGGGAAAAGCCTCATTGCTATCCAATAACAACGAATGCAGGATTAAAGAAAAGAAGACAAAAAAAATAAAAATGAATGCATGATGTTGCGCACACTTCAACTTTGTACGTGTGCAGTAGCTATAGTAGGATTTTAGAAGAAAGAACCATATACTATGTCGGTACAAAAGGTGCTTAGACTATTTTAATGCATTCATACGTTGGATTATATGGATTACAGACATCCACCTTGATAAATATCACTATCCAAACCTATAAGATAACCTTAATTTTAGTAAATAAAATGTTATCAACTTTGGCCGCAAACAAATATATTTGTATTTTCTAAAAAGTCCTTATAATCAGCATACTTCCTATTTAACATCTATTTTATATTTTTCCTAGTTCTTGAGTTACCCAAACTGGTGATCAAGCGGTCTTAGGCATCATACACCAGAAATATAATTTTTTTAAAAATACGTTTTAGGTGCACAGCCTTAGGTTTCCTTTTAAAAAGTATTAAAGGTTTCTGGCTTTTTTCCAGACCGGTGGTCTAAAGCTTTGAGCTCTGAATATATTATGTTAACAGTAAAAAGTGAAAATAAATGCACCTAAGTGTATGCCTTAAAAATTTCCATAAGTACGCATGTTAGGCTCCCAAAGTTTATTGGTTTAAAAGAAACGTAGTAAAAGGCATCAGATTCGCAACGTGCAATGTTATAAAATATGCTCGAGGTGCATAAGCTTATGTATATAAGCCAAGTTCCTTATGCCCAGGTTTTTTGGTTTTAGAATAATCTACATCGGTGGACCCGCCTCGGTGGCGTAGTTGGCTAACGCGCTAGTCGTGTTGAGCTCGACACCGAGGACGGGGAGATCGAGGTTCGAATCTCGGTCGGGTGAACTGGGGGTGGTTTTTCCTAAATGGTTTTCCACTCTCCCTCCACGCAAATGTGGGTTCACTTCCTCTGATTAAACCTTCCCAATTCCTAATCCATTAGTGTAATTAGTACTTAAAGCGTATAACCCGAACGGGTAGTAAGACGCGGTGCTAAAATACATCGGTGGACAAATACCCCCTCAGATTTCCGAAAGTACTTGTGCAAAGTTTCAACTTTATAGGACATGCATATCGATGTATAAATGGTCTAAGGCGCTTCTATCGCAGCAGATTAGACAGCCGATGACGGGGAGATAAAGGTTAGAATCCGGGTATGGTGTACTGAAGGTGGTTTAAAATAAACTTTTCCTCCAAGCAAATGTGGGTACACTTACTCTAAATATAACCTTCTTAATACCTAAAGCCATTAGCATAATTATTACATAAGCGAATAACCCGTACGGGTGTAAGACGCGGTGCTAAAAAAAATTACAAATAAAGTAGGATAAAAAAAACTTGCTAGGTTTCTTGAATTTGTAATCTGGCGTTAGCATACGGACAAACACAATTTTTTTCAATCGATGTTTGTGTTAGTTAAATATAAATGATAAAAATTTGACGAATGTGTGATGCCATTAGAAGAAAACAAAGAAAAGATTTCCGCAAATAAAACGTATGTCATTGGTGACTAATTAAACATTTTATCCCTAATATTTTAAACATAAGAAACTAAATTCAAATATAGGAGGTCTAAACATTTAGATGTAAATCCAAAGGAGCAATGTGTGTTTTAATAAGATGTAAAGTCTGAATACTATTTTTTATAAGGCATTTGACATTATTAATGATAATTACTTACCCTCTATAATTGAGCTACACATGATAAAATTCGTTATAGGAGTTTTCAATCAAATTATTGTTGTTTCTTCAAATAAAGCAAGGTTTAATGTTTCTGCAATTAGATTCATAAATTTGAGAAATTGCAAGATTTTATTTTAAAAACGGCACATTTTAAGAATGCGAACCAAATTATAAGCTATAAAATATTGATATGTAATAAATTTACGAACGACATGCAAGCACTCCTATCGGGGTAGGGACACATAATATTTATTTGTTAAAATCTAAAGATTTTTTTGGGGGGAGAGAATTTATACATTTATCACACTAGAAAGTAAGATATAATTAATATAGTGAGGTGTTGTTTTAAAATGGACCATTTAGTTTAGACATAAAAGCTAAGATATAATTAAATAAGAAACATATCTACAAAATGGTTTAAGTTTGCGTCGAAACCCTGTTATATAGCAACAGTTACTTTTCATTGCATCTTAATAAAGCAATATCGCATTGTAGAACTGAACGGTTAAGTATTTCACGTAATTAACTATACAGTCCCTTTCCTATCGCTTTCAATTCTGTATGACGTACATTTAAGAGTGAGAGTCTATTGAGAAGAAAAAATAAAATACTGAAAATAGGATTTTATATGGAAATAAACCAAAATAAGACAAAAGTCATGATGTGCAGTAAACGAGTTACGAGTTGGATTACGGTTGACTTAAGAGGTTAGAACAATAATTAACATAATTTTTCAAACTAGGAGTTAAGTTAATGTATAAAGTAGAAGACATAGTATGTAGGGTTGAGTTGGCCGCAAGGGTTTTTCAAAGAAAAAAAGTTTATCGACTTTAAAGAGCATACCTTTATATATCAAGAAAAGATTCCTCTAGGTATATGTATGCAGTGTTGCCTATAATATAATGGGAGTGAAACATGGATTATGGTAGAGTTGAAAAGAAAATACTAAAAGTATCTAAAATCTGGTGATACAAAAGAATGTTGAAAATATCACGAGAGAGTAACCAAAGCAGATGTACTTAGAAAGTAAAAGGAAGAAATCCTTGCGAAAACAAAGAGTTAATAGGATTGACCACATACTCAGAGAAAGTTTGACTAAGTTAAAGGATATAGTGAACGAAATAAAGCAAGAGGAAGACCATGGATGGAATGTATGAATAAGTAACGGATGATGTTGCCAAGAACAATTTGTAAAATCGTAAAATACTTGAATCAGGATAAGCAGAAGAGGAGAGCTGCAGCAAGCCAATCGGAAGATTGATAACAAATGATGATACGATCATTACGCTAAAGTTATTGGTTACCCCCATGTAGTATTAGGAATATAATTAAGATGGAGTAGCTTTAGAGTAAATCTACGACTTTGTAAACCATCTCATCAAAGTGATCATTTGGAGATCTTTTAAAACGGGCTAATGACTGACTAATGGCATACATACTTTTATAGATGTATATCTGTACCAGCGTTTACGCTATATATGGCATCAAAGTAACTTTATAAATAGTACTAAATTGTATTGAAGTGTGCTCTGTTTATCATGAAATGTGGGCAGTCTTAATGTCGGGTGGAAAGAGGACGCGACAAAAGGCCAGTGTTTTTGGAGTTTTTAAACATTTTTTGGCGAAAATAAATAAGTTGTTGTTCTGATAAAACTAAAACATACGGTAGAGTTTAATTTTCTTCACATGGTGATATCAACAGTTCTTGATTATTTGTCATGAGCATAGCAGCATTAGATGAGAAACATTTTAAATAAATAGAAAAAGTTGTCGTTAAATTTTAAGACGCCCTTGGAAGGATGCTTGAGTTATATACTTGAATTCACACTCCTCATGTAGCGTGTCAATCAAATTGATTGAACACCTACAAGAAAAAGTTCACTATTTATGACTATTTATGTAATTGGGTGCCACGTTGGAATTATATCAAGATATTGAAGATAAAATACCTCAAAGTTTATACTCTCTCATACTGAAAAATACGTATTTCCCTACGTTCAAACACGTGGTTAGTCAAAAAATAATTGTCTTTTTATAATTGCTGTTCTAAATATCAAAGAAGAGGACTAGTATTATTATAGTTATAAATAAGATATGTGAATGCATACCCTTTGTTATAAGATGGGGTCAAATGAAGAAAACTACAGCCGGCCATGCGGCCCTCAAGAAAGTGGAAAATATACATCTATATTATTTCTTTTCGTAAAAATAACAGTGAAAATACAATAACTAAATTAATACTGATACATTTTGATATAGGATATGTGTGTATAAACTCACCACGGGCAGATGTCTGCAGATATCATTAACTCACTTCTAAAATCACAGGATTATCTATAATGGCGGCTCCACGTGGCGCAACACTCGCCTGTTCAGTAAGGGAGAAAGACTGACAATGGAGATCAACGCCTCGACCTCTCGCGCAACTGCACCTCTGGTGGCCGACAGAAGAAGCTCGTCAGTTTCTATCTCTTCTTTTTCACTTTCCCCGTTAATCCTTCCTTATTTTTACCTACGCTTCTCAATTCGTTACCCTTTTCTTTTCTCCTGCCTGTTCATGTCTAATTGTGAGTATATATGGGACGCGCCGCGAGTTCAACACTAGAGAGCGCTTCTACACAGCCAAGGATCAACAACGAACCGCTGCCGGTGAATAACCAAGACGGATCATGGAGTCTGGGTCGTCGGAATCGCCTCCATAGCGTCATTGAAGGAGGATGAATCGTCCTATTCAACGCGCTGGATACGAGGACGCCGCAGCTAGGGTATTGGTATCCAGCGGTCGTCATTTAGTCCCTAGTATTTAGTTACTAAGTTAGAAGAAACTTTATTTTGGTTTAACGTGATGCAAATAGTTATTCAGAAGTCCTTTTATTAAATGCAAGAAGAAAATGTTTTTGGAATCTAGTGTCATGTTCAGGACTAGTTAACTTCAATATGGAAGAAGTACCTTGGTTATATTATGCTTTTTTAGTCTGATGGACAAGTCAGATTTTAATGACTCATTTAGTCAATTGCTGAGTGCATTATTGTGTTTTTGGACACTGTCCTAACGTTAAAGCCTCCGGCTTAGAAAAATGTGAATTTTAGTGTTGCTGATTTACACTAACTCACAAGTTCCGATAAATCTTGAAGGGAAAAGTATTCATGACACCCTAAACGTCATGTGCATCAGTTCTTTGTTATTGATGGTTATCGCCAGGAAGTCTGTTTCTTTCTTTTGCCTTACGCAGTTCAGTTGTAAATGATTGAGATTTGATTATGCGGTCATGGTTCATGGAAAGTATTAGTTTGGGTGTGCAACCTGTGGAAATTGGCCTATTGTCATAGTGGGGTCCGCGCAAATAATACTATTTTGTTTTGGCCTGTAAATAGGTTCCTAAATTTTGTATTAGTTCTAAAGGAAGTTAATGTACTATTGAATGCTCTGGTAGTACCGTAAGGGAACATGTCCGGCCATAGTACCTTAATGACGCCTGGCCCTTAGCCATCAATCAGCAGGATTCACCAGCCAATTATCCAACAAATTTAGTGGATCCCTGTTAATATTCAGCCCTGCCAAGTGAGACTGTATAAATGTTATCTTATAAATTTGTTCTATATTTTGCTTTAACTAATTCTCAAATTATTCTCCTTTTAGAAAGTCTACAGCCTCTGGCCTGGTCACTGTGTTGCCCAGGTAGCCACAAGTAATCAAGTAATCCCTCAAGTTTATTTGCCTTGTGAAGAAATTTAATACTCTATAATTTTCTATTTTATTGTAAAACTTGTACCTTTTAAGAATTTATTGTTTACTAAATAAAACTACATTGTTAAATTGATATGTTCAGTTTTCTAATTTAGCAAAATATAGTTGCACTCACATACTTGTTATAGAATACTAAATCAACCCATTATAAAAGCAACGAGCCATGCTATAGTCTTGGGACCACAAGAAAATAAATATCCTACGCCTTTGGCGTTTAGTATCTGCACCATTTTATTGTTTACGTCGACTGACCATTGTTTTACGAAAATTAAAGCATACCGATAAATAACATGCCACTTTTGGTGATAATTAGTGGTAGGCGTAGATTGATAAATCAACGTTACAAAAATAACTAACTTCTTAATATTATAACAATGTGTCTGCTTTAGCAACCCATATGTCGGGCAAATTAAAATCTCTGCGCTCTAGCAGACGGAAAGAGAATAATAAAACAGTCAAACACAGCACCAAGGATGTGTCGACGACGTATTTCTTCCGTCCTTTGATTTAAGGGCGTGTGAGGGGTACATCAGCCTCCTTGGTGACGAGTCAGATGAATCTGCATTTGGTCACGTAATTACCGATGTAACTGGAAAGGGTACTTATTAAGAAGACGAAGGTAGTTTGAATAACTATACCCGCATCATCATGATGGGTATGGTAAAACAGCAGTGATCCATTAAATGTATCCCTCAACCCTCGAGTGCACTCGACCAAGACTCGAAAATTAATATCTTAGTACCTTCATTCCAGTCGATTGTGAGGTCAACGTCTTAGATCAAGTGGCCCTCGGCGTGGTTAGCAGCTTTATTTAATTTATTTGAGGAATTTAAATTGCACTTTCTGACTTAGCCCATTATATGAGTATACAACTTTCAAACATGCAGTCAATTCCTCACTCTGAAAGGCGAAGTCCCTATTTCACCGATGATCCATTCTTCGGCTATGCCGGCAATTGAGCCCGGGATCCTTAGCTCAATGATCAAATAGGCTAACGAGTGAGCTAAGGTGTCAGAAGGATACAATTTCGAGGTCCATGCACGACAGACCAAACAAATGGAATCAGTAATTAATAAGTTATGGCACGGATGGCCCTTTATTCGAAGGTTATTTCTTTGTTTAGGGCATAAATAATAATAATAATAATAATAATAATATTTTAATAAAACAAACCAAATAAAAATAAAAAATTAACCTCTCTAACACTCCCGTTGTTTACATACGACGAATAATAAAGAGCTAGCGAAGGCGGGCAAAAGGTAGAGTATTCAATCAAATTATATATACTCTGCAGTGGAAACTGGCGCATCACCACTTTATGTTCCCCTCTGATGGTCTGATTTCTCGTTTACAGCGTCACGTCCCACTAACGACCCGGCAACAGCACTAATGTATCAATCCTCAGCTGGTTTTCACGACACCGAAACCACTCCGTCTTTGGGGCTGACAAACAGTCCCGGTCAGCCACAAGAAGGAGATACAGTATTTATTTTTTTACTGGTCCCAAACTAAGTGTTTTACAACCCGTTTGGGCTAGCACTTTATTCACATTAATGAGGTAGATATGAAAAAGGTAGAATTTATACAGGAACTGTACCAGTATTTGTTTGGAAGGAGGGTGGATACAATTTTTTTTAGCAAAAATAAATAAATCATTACACCCATTCGGGATTCGAATCTTGACCTAGCATCGCCAAAAAATCCCACTAGATTAGATTGACGTTTATTCGACGTGTCCATTGATGCGTTTGAAGGTTAGCATCCAGCCACGTTATCCAGTATTAGATGGTATGAACCTCTCTTAATTTTTTTTCTAAACTTGATTTGTAATAGCTTCCAGGTGATAAAATTGATATATTTTGTTTATTCTGTATAATAAAATGCTCGATATCCAAATGTGAATAAACTAAGATTTTATTTTGAAATCCATAATTATTTTTGTTGAGCTGAATAACTAAAATCAAAACAAAAATCTGCGTTATTTGAATTTGGCTACATTTTTAATGCCTTGTTTAGAAATATAAAATGGATGAGTGATATAAAATGTGATGCAAATAGTTTATTTTTAAGAGCATCATTACTTTAGCATATTGCAATGGAAATAAGAATACACTTGTGAAACTTATATATACATATACATACATATATGTTTATATATAGGCTATTTATATATATACACATATACACACACACATATATATATATATATATTTGGACTCTGTTAACACCACGATATGATAGACGGTTGAATATTAGTAGAAGAGATCATTTATAAAATCTAAGAATATTATTACAATATTTAAGAATAGCAAAACTAGATTTAACCAGCCTTACCAGGGTAGCAGCACAGTACAATGCGTGGCTACCCCAAGCAACGCTTTTCTTTGCTTCAAACATAAATAAAATCTCTTCATTTTAGTTCTAACAATATAGTTTTTGATAATTTTTAAAAATCTAATAAAAAATTTAAATCCCAGCTTCGAGGTGCACATGCCTGTGCACAAGGACTACTAATTTCAAAATTTCAGAGAATTGCGTGCGGTAGAAATAGCGCTATATTAATGACAGAGACAATCACTTAATTTTATTAATAAATATAACCGAGAAAAAGAACACGCAACAGGCTTCAAATTATTATTTTTATTATTTTTAAAGCGCACAAAATTCATATATAAATAATTTAAAAAAAATTAATCATGTTACAAGAATCGTATTTACACATCCTAGGAGTTATAATAATTTGAAATATAATAAAATATTGTTATTAACACTATTTGAGCATAATTTTAATAACAATTTTACGCACACATAAAAAAAAGGTTTATTAGAAAAAAATCTGTTTCTTTAACGATAGTTTGATCCCTTTGGTAAAATTGCAGATAATCAAAAAGTAACCTTTCATGTCAAAGTAATCGAATAATCCACATATACCTCCTATATTCAAATAAAAGAAAAAATTATGTTTATATTTGAGTAAAATGGATAGATTTGAATTATATATATATATATATATGTATATATATATATGTATATATATATATATATAGCCAGTAGTTCAGGTTCAATCTTGTTGCTGCCACACAAAAACGAACATGCATGTTTGAGTTTTGTGTATGTGTGTGTGTAGGTATAAAATGTGTTTTCGCAGTTGCATACTCGAATACGTCTTTTCTAAGGAACTAGAAGGTTTTGTCTGCTTAGGAAAAAAAAAGGCAGTGGAGATGGAATAGACTATAAACATGTTTGTAATACCAAAATAAACGAAAAAAAAAAAAAAA